>ML777506.1:183532-220885 GCA_009831015.1 Picea engelmannii
GTATGAGAGGGTTAATTTGTTTGAGATAATAATGTCTTAAGGGGTTAATGCATTTATAGGGGACTAGTGTGTTT
Source organism: Picea engelmannii (assembly GCA_009831015.1). Taxonomy (NCBI): domain Eukaryota; kingdom Viridiplantae; phylum Streptophyta; class Pinopsida; order Pinales; family Pinaceae; genus Picea; species Picea engelmannii. The sequence continues at coordinate 183,607 of ML777506.1, forward strand.
GGGATTATAGTTTCTTAGGGGGTTCATGTCTTCATGGTTTCTTAATGAAACATGCTAATCATTTCAAGGATTAGGCATTACAATTAGGTTCATAGGGATTAGGGGGTACAAATGTCCAGGACCATAATAATTAGTGGTCATATCATATTGGTGGATTAGTGGTTAGTGGAAATAGTGCCTTAGTGGTTAACATGATTTTTCGGGTCATAATGTGTGAGGGAGTGATTGGGTTAGGGGAGACCATTTAATTCAAGGTTCATGGAGATTGGGGGGTATATTATGTCCAAGGGGGGTTATAGTGATCGATATTTTATACAATGACATGATAATTTAATGTCAAATATATTGTTTACCATATATGACATATTAATTGACCTCATACTTTTCTAAATGCATTATAATAAAATTGAAATAAATAAAAAGGGTAAATTAAGAGATCAAGAATTATAGGGGTTAAGAGTCATAGTGTATTAGTAGGGTCAATCTATTATGATGTTACTATGTTTAGATCCATAATGTATTCATTTTTTAGTGTGTTTGAGGTCACACTATGTTCACTAGGGTTGATTGTTTCAAGAGTCATAGGGATCAAAGGGTATACCATGCTCAAGTTGATATTGATTGGGGGTTATCATATAATAGGGATTCATTGTGTTCAAATTCATAATTATTAGGAGGTGATTTCATCAAGGATCAAATGGATCAAAGATCAAATTCTATTAGGGGGTTAGTGTGTTCAAAGTAATAATGTATTAAGGGTTCAATGTATGAGAGGGTTAGTTTGTTTGAGATAATAATGTCTTAAGGGGTTAATGAATTTATAGGGGACTAGTGTGTTTGGGATTATAGTTTCTTAGGGGGTTCATGTCTTCATGGTTTCTTAATGAAACATGATGATCATTTCAAGGGTTAGGCATGCCAATTAGGTTCATAGGGATTAGGGGGTACACAATGTCCAAGACCGTAATAATTAGTGGTCATATCATATTGGTGGATTAGTGGTTAGTGGAAATAGTGCCTTAGTGGTTAACATGATGTTTTGGGTCATAGGGTGATTGGGTTAGGGGAGACCATTTAATTCAAGTTTCATGGATATTGGGGGGTATATTATGTCCAAGGGGGGTTATAGTGATCAATATTTTATACCATGACATGATAATTTAATGTCAAATATATTGTTGACCATATATGACATATTAATTAACCTCATACTTTTCTAAATGCATCATAATAATAATTTGAAATCAATAAAAATGGTGAATTAAGAGATCAAGGATTATAGGGGTTAAGAGTCATAGTTCCAAGGGAGGATGCCGAAATACCACTTATATTAACACTAGAAAATGTGGGAACATCGCTTCTAGGAACACTCTATTATCCACACCACTACTAGGAACATTGGCTAATCCTAGAGCTCAACTTCGTATTAGAAGGGTCAATCTATTATGATGTTACTATGTTCAGAACCATAATATATTCATCTTTTAGTGTGTTTGAGGTCACACTATGTTCATTGGGGGTGATTGTTTTAGGAGTCATAGGGATAATAGGGTATACCATGTTCAAGTTGATAGTGATTGGGGGTTATAGAGTAGTTCCTGGAATCCCTTCTTCCCCTCATCACGAAGGATGTATCCATGACTATGCCTACAAATGAGGATGAAGCCATCCAAAAGGAACAATTGTACAATATTATTTATTCCCAATTGGGGTATCTCTATATTATCCTTCCTAATTTCCCTCGCTCTCAGTCAGGTGACAAGGATGTATCCATGACGATATCTTGGGGGCTATGAGTTAGGGATTATATAATATATATATATATATATATATAATATTATATATAATTAATAAATAAACAAAAAAAAAAAAACGAAAACAAAAAAACATACAAAAAAAACAAATACAAATCACACACCACTACACTTGCGCATATATTTGGAGCTGCTCGCACTCACCACTACACAATCACACTTACCACTACATAGTAGCACGAAGATTAGAGAGGAGAGGAGCACGCAAGCATAGTGGAAGGGAGAGGAGGACGAGAGAAGGAGGAGAAGGAGGCAGAGACGCACGAGAGGAGGCTAGGGCACACTTATTTGCACTTAGAGTGGAAGGGAGAGGAGGAAGGGAGAAGGAGGAGAAGGAGGGAGAGGCTCATGGGAGGAGGTCACACAGGAGGAGGCTAGGGCACATGGATTTGCACCATAGGAGGGCACACGCGCACAAGAGTAGGGCACACGGATTTGCATGGGAGGAGGGTACACGGTTTTTCACCAGAGGAGGGCACACGGTTTTGCACCAGAGGAGGGAACACAGTTTTGCACCGGAGGAGGGCACATGGTTTTGTACCAGAGGAGGGCACATGGTTTTTCACCAGAGGAGGGCACACGGCCGAAGGAAATGGTTTGACTTTTTTCTCTTATCTCTTGAGTGTGCATGCTAATTGTTTGATGAAATGCTTGATAGAAATTCTGATAGAATGCTTGATGAAATGCTTGATAGAATTCTTGATGAAATGCTAAGTCATCCTTTTAAAATGCACATAGATGGTTTAAAAATAACTGAAATAACTGAAATAAGCTTAACATATATACCAAAGGAAAATGAGATAAAACAAAGAGAGTGGATGAAGGATAAAAAGGACAAAATGATGAAGGCCTCTTGGACTTGTCCTTGTATAAATAAGCAACTAATAAACAAGACAATGAATTCACAACTCTGATAAACATAACATATGAGAATACCATATGGCAGAACCCCAACATTCTTATGGAGAAGAGAAAGAGAGAAGGGGTACAATATCATCCATTAAGAGATAATATTTTTTACCTTGTTTGGAATGCGATATACTATGTTGGATATCTCCATGGAAAATGACCACAACCTTTATCACATATATTATTTCCATAATTACTCCAAAAACCCATTTTACAAGTTCCCATTTCCATCGAAAAAAACTAACCCACCATGCCTTTGACCAACTTTAGCTAGTAGGTGATTTTCACCATGCTCACCCAAAACATGTGGTTCCTTGCAAAGACCACATACTCACTATGATATGCACACATTAAAAATTATGGATCTTAATTGTGCCATAATGTTTGATCAATATGTCCTTCGTAGTTTTCAAGGACTTTGTCCTTGAAAGGATCCTAAAATTGAACTTCAAAAGGGAAAAAACATATCTTCATTTGACGTAGTGCTTGCTTCATTTATTTGTGTCCATGGAACAACATTGACAACAAAATTATCATTCCATGCATGGTAGTTGTTTTTCTTGGAAGAGGCCAATTACTTGGTGAAATGTTGTCTTGTCATGACAAAGGCTCTAATTACTAGGTCATTTTTTCCATGCTATGCTCAAGGACATGGTTCTAAGTGGAGGCCATTTATTATTGTGAGCTACACATGCAACGACTTATGGATCCTAATTTTAACATATCATTTGATTGGTAGGCTCTCAAGAGATTCACGATTCTATCCCTATAAAGCCCCTATAAGTGACCTTCAACAAATGAAAAAATGAGTGCCTTTGTTGGACATGTTGTCTACTCCATGGTCTTCCTTTCCCCAATTAAGGACATTTGCGGCCTAATTATGGATCTAGAACACACGAGTAGATATATATAGAACCTAATTAGGGAATTAAAGGGCCTTGTTTTCTTTCCTCCTAGTTTTCTTTGGGATTCTTTATTCTTCTAATTCATCCTCCTCTTATTGTTGGTATGCATTTTTCCAATTCAACACTACATAGGGTTAGGAGAAAATGTTATTTGGGAGTGAAACATTCTAACAAGCTTCTTCACAAGTTTAAGGGTTGCACACCTACAAGTGCCATTGTTCATGCTTTCAATAGTTTAAATTACCCCTTGAAGCATGTGAGCATATTTTCCATGTAGTTGCCACATGGAAACTCTGCCCACAGGCATGTGGGCAGAGTTGTAGCATATACAACTCTTTCCATAGGCCTTTGGGGAGAGTTTCTACATGGAAAATTTGTGCACATGCCTATGGGAAGAGTTGTAGCTAATGACATCTTAGGATGATGGATTCAACGAGATAAAGACTCAAGGAAAAATTTCCTTGCCCTGTCAAAAGGGTCTCATAAGGTCATGAATATACAATGTGGTGGTTATATTTCTTATAACAAGTTCATGGTTTTGTAAAAAGGGAAATGCACAATAATATAAATCCACCCTAATTATTTCTTGAGGGAGAAACAAGGGGACTGTGATACCACAATAGAGGAAGAGGAAAGGGGATTTTTGGTTGATTTAGCCTTATCATTGTCCTTGGGGTACTATCTTTTCTTTCCTATGTATCCTTACAACGTTCCCATCAATATTTGACATTTGGGTTGGTCTAAGTAAAAGTCTCATATGTGTCATATCCTGAGGAAGAGAGAGGGGTCTCATGCAAGAAAATGTTTTGCATTGTCTTTCCCATGTAGGATGGTTGGAAAGAAACCATGCTTAGAATTTCCATAATAGTTGAGACAATCCTTTAGACCTACACCCTAATTATTGTTCCTCATTGATTGTTCAAATTTCACCACTAAAGTGTACGGAGGTATACATACCCTACTCCCCTTTGGATTTGAAGTTGTGACCTCATAGGAAGAAACACATGTTCTTAACCGTGCGCTTCCATAGAAGGTGCTTTCCAAATATGTGAAATTCGCCACTAAAGGCGTTTTCCAAATATGTGAAATTCTAGGATCATGGATTTCCAAACTATCGATCCCAACTCGAACTCTTTGATAGGTCTCAAATCCAGTTCTCCATTGAGCGTCGGGGGATATGCAACTATATGCAACTTTATGCAACTTATATGCAAATATATGCAACTTTATGCAACTAATAATATGCAACTATATGCAACTTTATGCAACTAATAATATGCAAATATATGCAACTTTATGCAACAATGCAACTTATGCAACTATATTACAACTATATGCAACTATATTGCAACAATTTCATATGCAACTATATGCAACTATGCAACACACAACTTATGCAACTTAAGCAACTTTATGGAACTTATGCAATTTTATGCAACTTTATGCAACAATGCAACTTATGCAACTTTACGCAACTTTACGCAAATTTATGCAACTTTACACAACTTTACGCAACTTTACGCAACTTTATGCAATTTTACGCAACATGAAACTTTATGCAACAATGCAACTTACGCAACTTTATGCAACTTTATGCATCTTTACACAACATGCAACTTTATGCAACAATGCAACTTATGCAACTTTATGCAATATGCAACTTTATGCAACAATGCAAATAATGAAACTATGCAACTATATGCAACTTATGCAACTATATGCAACTTATGAATGTGTGACCTATATCCTCCTAATGCAACTTAGGAATGCAACTATATCCTCCTAATGGCTCTAATTTCCTTCTTAGAGGCCTTGATATCCAACTATGATGCATAAAACCTGTGAATGGTGCCCATATCCCACCCACAGGCCAAAGATCCCTTAGGGATGGTCTGTGTGGTGCTTCAAGGATTTGTTCCTAAGCATTGAGATCAAGAATATTTGTACAGGGCCTAGGTCACTTGTTTTCCTACCTCATCCATGGTATATCTCTTGATACAAAATCTTATTTTCCATAATATATTAATGGTGCACACATTCCCAATAGGACTTAGTCTTTGCCATTAGGCACAAGAAAGATTGTTTTAGAGCACAAGGCCCTTGTTTTCCTCCCCCAAATATGGTATGCGATGCGCCTTCGACTTCATTTGTGGTGAAAAAAACCTCCTAATGGCTCCCATATCTCCCCAAGAGGCCAAGAATCCCTAAAAAAGGAACTATGTGGTTTTTCAAGGCCTAGTTCACTGACTTTGATCTCAATAATATTTATTTTATGCCAAAGTTCCTTATTTTCCTCCCCTAGCCATGGCATAAGCCCACAATACTTTCTTATTATAAAAAATGTACTATTGGCATGAAATATCCCACATGGAGGTGAAATATCCCCTACAAGTGTCTTGTGTGGTTGTACAAAGACTACATCGCAAAGATCAACAAGAAGATTGAAATTGGGCCTAAGTATCTTATGTTATTTCCCTAACCATGGGTGAGATCCAAAGTGCCATACATGATGTCCAAAACTTGTGAATAGTGATTGTATCCCACCTAAAGTCCATAGATCACTTAAAGAGGATCCGTGTGGTGGTTTGAGGCCTTGTTCATGGCCATTAAGGACGAGAATATTTTTTTAGAGCCTAAGGCCATTATTGGAGGCCTTGATATTGGTCATTAAGCACATAAGGTTCATTTAAATCCTGATTCCCCTTTCTCCTTCCCTTGATGATGGTACAAGCCTAAACTCCCATACGTGATGTGAAAAAATACTAATGGTGTCCAAATCCCACCTCGAGCCCAAATATCCCTTAAACATTATCTACATGATCATTCAATGGTTAGTTCATAGACCTTGAAGTGAAGAAGCTTCATTTTGGACCTAAGGTACCTATTTCCTCTCCTAGCCATGGTACACACCTTGAGACCTATTCTTATTATGAAAACATACCAATGGTTCCAAAGATACCCTACATAGATCTTGTGTGGTTGTTTAAGGACTGCATCACAAATATCAGCCATGATAAGATTCAAATAGGGCCTAATCACCTTATATTCTTTGCTATACATTATGCCCAAAACTTGTGAATGGTGACCATATCCCACCCGAATTCCATATATCCCTTAGAGAGGATATGTATGGTGGTTTGAGGCCTTGTTCATGGACATTAAGATCAAGAAGATTTATTTAGGGCCTAAGTCCCTTTATTTTCTTCCTTGGCCATCGTATAGGTCTTGAAACCCATTCTTTTTATTCAAAACATACTAATGGTGCACATATTCCCAAATGGAGGCATTTTTCATGGCCATTAAGCATAAAAAAGATTCATTTAGGGAAGAAGGCCCCAATTTTCTTACCTTGGTGATGATATAAACCTATATGTAACTTATGCAACTATATGCAACTAAATGCAATTTCAACTTTATGAAACTAAATGAAACTATATGAAACTGTGTTGGTACCAAAAACATATATTGGCATGATAAATTATCTTCTTGTTTTAACGAGTGTAGGTACCACCAAATAGGTATATGTCATATCTATATTCCTCGAGTGATGATCAATATATAGTAAGAGAGGTTGAAAGTGAGACGTGTTGTACTAGATATACCAGTTCTAGATCAACTAGGTTGGAAAAGGTAAGGAAAATATTTCGTACCCGCATGCAATTTTTTATTGCCAATGGAGGGTCGTGTAATTATGATGCTGAGAGAATAGGTGACATTGAGTTTCCCTTGAGGTATAAACATCTAGTGCAATGATGGGCACCTAAGGAGCTATCTGAAGTGGACACATATTTCTTCATCGGTGGGAGGATGTATCACATTGCTCCTTCGTCCTTACATGGATTGGGGTTATTTTCCATGGATGGCATAAAGGTCGACTGTGGTACTGTAACTGAATTGATGGAGTATGTCGGACCATTATACAAATACAATCACTGGTTGATGTTGGTCCGATATACACAAAGTATGAAGAGATACGAAGTTGCCGCAAATTATATACAACTACTAGATAACAATCAAAATAAAGGGGCAACTATGTATATTGATGGAAGGCCAAAAGCTACTAGAAACATTGTGGGATTTATAAATAGTACACAACCAATGTCAACAACTAAGAAACCAAATTGCATATTTGGGGCACGCGAAGGAAATCATATGTTTGTATATGCAACAAAAACAATAGTTCCAGGTGAAGAGTTGTTGATCGATTACAACTTAAATCAAATAGATGGAGGGGGTGCAACTATGTAAATATCTTACATACCATTCAACTCAACCTTTGATCAATCATTGTTACAATTTATCGCTACGATATTTCAAATTTTTACAGCATAATTTTTTTACAATTACTTTCATAACTCTTGTTGATTAATTTATTGTCTCAACATCTATCTAGGGTGACCGTGGAAAGGCACCCACTTTGCCTCAGTAGGTAAATGTTAAATACAGTAAAAACTTATGACTACAATAACTAAATTTTAGAAATTTCATTATTTTTTTTTTTCTGTTATTATTGCAATATTTCATTTTCTTAATGTTACAGGTGAATTTCATAACTTTTATTGATTGATTTGTTGTGTCAACATCTGTCCAGGGTGACCGTGGTAGAAAATTACCTGCTACATCTCTCCAGGGTGATCGTGGAAAGGCACCCACCATGCCTCAGTAGGTAAATGTTAAATACAGTAAAAACTTATGACTACAACAACTAAATTTCAGAAATTTCATTATTTTTTTTTCTGTTATTACTGCAATATTTCATTTTCTTAATGTTACAGGTGAATTTCATAACTTTTATTGATTGATTTATTATGTCAACATCTGTCCAGGGTGACCGTGGTAGAAAATCACCCGCTACATCTCTCCAGGGTGACTGTGGAAAGGCACCCATTGTGCCTCAATAGTTAAATGTTAAATATAGTAACAACTTATGACTTCAACAACTAAATTTCAGAAATTTCATTATTTTTTATTTATTTATTTTCTGTTATTACTGCAATATTTCATTTTCTTAATGTTACAGGTGAATTTCATAACTTTTATTGATTGATTTATTGTGTCAACATCTATCTAGGGTGACTGTGATAGAAAACCACTCACTACATCTCTCCAGGGTGACCGTGGAAAGGCACCCACTGTTCCTCAACAGGTAAATGTTAAATACAGTAACAACTTATGACTACAACAACTAAATTTCTGAAATTTCATTATTTTTTATTTGATATTACTCCAATATTTCATTTTTTAAATGTTACAGGTGAATTTCATAACTTTTGTTGATTGATTTATTGTGTTGACTTCTGTCCAGGGTGACCGTGTCTGAGTTTCACCCACTACATCTGTCCAGGGTGACCGTGGAAAGGCACCCACAGTGCCTCACCAGGTAAATGTTAAATATAGTAACAACTTATGACTACAACAACTAAATTTCTGAAATTTTGTTATTGTTTTTTTGATATTACTGCAATATTTCATTTTTTTAATGTTACAGGTGAATTTCATAACTTTTGTTGATTGATTTATTGTGTCAACATCTGCCAGAGTGATCGTGTCCGAAAATCACCCTTTACATCTGTCCAGGGTGACCATGAAAAGGCACCCACAATGCCTCACCAGGTAAATGTTAAATACAACAACAACTTATGACTACAACAACTAAATTTCTCAATTGTTAAAGTTCATCTCATTAATTTTATTAATCAATGTATTGTGGCATGGTCAACGTGGGAAGGCTCACACAAAGGATATTGATGAGGACAAAATATTTTATTCGACTAACCCAATGACAACTGTAACGAAGGCCTTGAGGAAGGCTAACATATAATATCTAGGATTGATTAGCAAAAGACCCCTGACACAGGAGGGTAGAGCAAGAATTGTAGAACTACAAAATACAATAACTAATTTTGGGGTAAGTGGCATCTTCACATATTTTTATTAGCTATGACAATTTCATATCTGTTTTTTAGTTTTATATTTTGTATATGATCTAATAGAAAAAAATGTTTTCCAATTGTAGAAGTTTTCAAACCCCGTGCTTTGGGAACCTGTCGATCCTGCAACTGCTCTAGGTAGCAGTGATGGTCCAATGAAAAAAAAAGGTCGACATAGAAAAGTGCAAGTGAGGCTTTTTGAGCCTCCTGAGGTTCCCCTCAAATCCATTGTTGAGCGGAATGATTTTGATTGACATGACATGCCGGAGCATGATGAGCTGGAGCCTGGGACTCCACATGATGACTCCGGAGAGGAACATACTGTAGATAGAAAGGATACTATTTTTCATGGAGCAGAACAAGGTAAAATCATTGGATCACTAGATGTCACCTTTCTGGTGGATGATGCATGTGTTCCGATCAAGATTAAGAAGATTGCAGGTAATTGCCCCATTAATTGATTCATTTTTTTCATAAAATTGAAATGGACATTTGTTGAGATTATTATAAATTAATGGATAACACGTTTCTGCAGGAAACAATGTTTTCTATAGAAACTTACATGACAAAGCATTGGAGCTGTTTGGCCCCACCATTCGCACATGGTGGAATGACCAAGATAGAAAAAAGAAAGATGATTTAATAGATCACATGGTAAACTTGTTCGACAACAATTTCAACAAGAAAATGGTTACAAAGTTAGTCGACGAGAGTTTAAAATACACTAGGGCCCAGTATAGGGATAAATTGCAAATAGACCTCAAGCACGAGTGTCCTCCCATGGTTCCCAAGAAAGAGTGGAAGGCACTAATAGAGGATGCAAAGGAGAAATTGTTTAAAAAACAAGGACAACAACCACAATCTAGTCAAGCAAGGTACAACACATGTCATATTATCATTGAAATATGAGCATTTATGTTTTTCTTTCCTATTTTAAGTAACAATTCCAATATCTATTTTTTTCAAAAATTCCATATGTAGGCTACCAGACACCTCTAAAGCAACAAAGGCCATAGTGGAAAAACACGGCCAGGGTGGCTACGGAAAACTAAAAGCCCAAATAGTAATATTTATATGATTAACTGTGGTTAATATTTATTTAACAGTAGCGAACAAATATATGTTTTTGTTATTGGTATTTTTAATGGTGTTATGCATTGCAGTTAAATATGTTCGACACTGCTACCACCGAGGAGGAATTAAATCTTATTTACAAACATGGTTTTAAAAGTGTGATTGAATATAGAAATTTTTTGGGTTAGACTCCTATCTCCCCAGCCACACAGGTAAATCAAATGAATAAGGAAACCGTAGTAGCATGCTTGTAAAGTCTATTCATATTTTATTAAATCACCCTTAACTAAGTATTTATGTTTGTTTTCAAGCAACAGTGCTACTGCAATAGTGAATCAAGCGGTATTCAGAAAACACCGTGTCATACAAGGGTCCACATGTCCAGTGATAGTGTAGAGCAGAGTACCCATTCCAGTATGTATGCTTTAGAATTAGAAATATTTACTATGATTGCAGATATTTATTTCCTATCTCAAAATTGAAGAGCATGTAGCTCAGGAGGGTGAAATGCGAGAGCAACCAAGTGGACAGGAAATTAATGAACCAATTGTCCCAGCTACAGAGACAGGTAAATAGAAATAGTGTAATGCTAATCAAAACAATGAATTAGGTATTTCAATTATATTTCAACATATCGATATGATCATTTTCGTTGTTCCAGTTCACGACCCTAAACAGATGCCAGCTAACCCTTCTCAGCGACGTACCATAAGTATGGTACATGATCCCACACAAACAATAGAAGGACAGGGCACACAAAATACAATGTCCTTGGATGATGATGATCATATCCCAATTGTAAGTTTTATGAATGTAAAAAAACATAAATCAAAGAAAAATTAGATGTATAAATTCATGACTTGTATTTGGATATTTATCGATGTTTATATGTTCATATGTTTTGATGACTATCCTAGTTATGCATGAATGTCTATATGTTTTCTATATAAAGAAAATCATTTGTTGGGTATGGGGAATCGAGAGCAATGTGAGGGGGGGGAGGGGTCATATGAGCTTCCACCTTCATGTGGTTGGCCCTATTCAATAGAGAATAACCTATTCTTGAAACAAAGAGAAGCTCATTAAGGTATGCGACAACTTAATTTTTTTCTAGAGTATTTTACATAACTAAATGCATGCTTATTTTCTTATTAATTATTTACTCATATAAAAATTTGTCTTTAATGATTCATGCAGGTCTTGGTGATGGACATGCATCTCGTGGACAACTCTTAACAAGTTGTGTGGGCTAATGGATCTGGCAAAAGGATAATCAAAAGGTAAGGGTTTTGACGTTTTTTTAAAAGTAGGCTACAACAATGAGGTAGCCCCTTGTTCTTCTATGCCTTCTCTTTTCCTTATATTTATATTAGTTGTCAAAATCAACATTTGATAACATTAAAAAGGTCCCATGTCTTAACACACTTTTATCAAGTTTAATGAAGCCTTATTCCCATTGGGAGTTTTTTTGGGCTAGCTAGACTTCCCATTATCAACTCTAGCCACTTCTTACCTGGTAGCACCTAATATTACCTAGTTCTCCCCTTGTCTTTTTCCTCTCCTAGTGTTCCATGATCTCCTACATAATCTTCCTCTTTTCCTATTCCTTCAAATGCTTGGGGAAAGTATTGCCTCTCCTCCTTAGCTTTTCTTCCTTACACCCCTTTTTCTCCATTTTTATTTGGTCATAATATCGATGTGTCCCTTATAGGTCATTGTCTCAAGAAACGCCCTACTTGAGATAACATCTACCTAGTTAGGATCAACTATCACTTCTTTGGTCAGTTTTCAAATATGTCCCCCTGAATGGTCACATTCCATATCTTTCAACTATGGAGCCCCTCCCAATGGTGACATCATATCTTTCTTTGATCCTCTCTCCCCCACTGGTATCATTGGTATTTTTCACCTCTACGCTTGCATTGAACTTAGTTTGATGCATGTCACCTCCTACGCTTGCATAAAATACCCCATTGATGTATGCCACCTCTCATTCTTGCACTAAATCTAGGCTACCATGTGTTGTTTTTGTGCTTTTGTTGTCAACGATAACTAGCCCTTATATACACTATGCCTAAATTATCGAGGCATCAAATAACATTATGTTTTTACAAGAATATATGAGTCAATGTCATAAAGACCCTTTAGGTTCGTAAGAGTTTCCAATTCTTCAAGGTGTTAAGATTCATTATTTCCCAAATCATTCAGAACATAGAAAAAAATTGACCAATAGCTTATACATAGGTGATGAAAGAGATTTTACAACCTTTTCATAAATCACAATCTTTTTACTGATGGTGTCTTCATGGGTTCAAAACCTTACTTTACAAACCTAACAATATTTCTACCTTTCAACATTCTCATGAACCCTTGGGTTTACCATTACTCCTTGTGGGTCATAAATTTCCACTCACCAAATTCATACAAATTGAAATTTTTGTCACTTGCACAAGCCTATATGACATCACAAATATATGAATTCAACTAGGAGTAGACCTTTTCCCTTTCAAGTTGATGATCCCCATCAACTTTGGGTTCTCAATGTCTCTTCATTAAGTTCTCCTTCTAATGAGGATGGCATAGACAAATTCAAATTATCCACATATACATTGGAATATTTTCCCATATATGGTGACCAATCTGAGCAAATAACTTTTATTCATTCTTATCCAAAATCCTAAAATATCATTTTAAACCTTTCTTTGGTGGGAGCAACCACACTTGATCAAACTTAGGAGGTATGTGTTGTTAAATGCTTATCATGCCTCTTTTAGTAACTTGATTGAGACATTAATTGTGTAATTAACAATGATATATATAAATTACAGACAATCTTCCCAAATGTTGGGATGTTATAGCCTCACAACAAATGAACCAATGTTTGATTTATATCCTTGGGATACCCATGCAATTTTAAATAAAGGATACACTTCTCTTCAACTTATATCCATTATCATCTAGAGTGTGGATTAAAAGTTTCTTGGGAATCTATTATATCTACTACACATGAATTATCTTGGTTCAATTAAATTATTTGGGATCAATCAATTTACAACAAATTTTATATTTCTTAGGTCAATACAAAATTCACATCCTCTAACTACAAAATCCATACACAACGATAATTGTTTTCCAAGCTCATATTTCTTCATGTTGGCATGCAATTAATTGTGTTGAAGGGTTAAAAATATAATCTCCAAATGTTTCAAATGATCTTCCCAAATCTTGCTAAAAGTAAAAATATCATCCAAGGATGCTACAATAAAGGTGTTCGAGAAATGGTCTTAAGATATCATCCATCAATCTTAGAAGTGTTGTCATAGTATTGTGTAATATAAATTGCATAATGACCCACTCATGCAATCCATGTGTTTTTTTGAAAGTAATATTCCAAATTATTCTGTGTATATTGTCATATTGGTATCCTTACTTCTAATCCAACTTCATGATAACACATGCTTCTAATATTTGGTTGATTAGTGCCTTGATTATTTGTAGGGGATATATATATATATATATATATATATATATATATATATATATATATATATATATATATATATATATATATATATATATATATATATATATATATATATATATATTTCTATAATCTTGTTCAATCTAAAATATCTACACATTTTTTCTAACATCCATCTTTCAATAGAAATGCCGACTACACCTGTGGACGTGCACACCTGCTACACTTGTCATCAATGAATTACTTCCTATCTTGTTTAATGCCAAGGTCACCATCCCACTTAGGACAAATCACTATCCTAAGTTGTTTTTAAAAAGAACTTCTTGCATCTTGTTGAGAAAGTAGAGACATTTTAATATGACATTTCCATATTACAATGTAATATGGCATTACCATATTACATTGTAATATGGTATACCACATTACAATGTAATATGGTAATACCATATCTAGTGTTATTTAATACCATTACCATATATTACATTGTAATATGGTATACCACATTACAATGTAATATGGTAATACCATATGGTAATACCATTACAATTATTATGTTCGTTATTTCAGCTTGTAATGGTTACAATTCAATACAACCTCTGCTGTAGCTATTTTGAAGCATCCTTTAATGTGCAGTTTTTCCTCTGTTTTGCCATGAGTAAAATAAGACTTGCGCTTTAATCATTTTTGCCTCATTTACAAGTTTTGTTTGTGCGCAGCCTTTCCTCTGTCTTTCAGCAAGACAAGACCTGCGTTCAGATATTTGAAGTTTCAGTGTTATTTCTTCTATTGAAAGGAAGACCAGATTCTTGGCTTTTCCTTTCAGTTTTGTTCATCTCTATCTGCTATCCATCCTCATGATTTTTTAATGAATTAGACAAACGAGGTCATGCCTTTTGTTTCTGATCTATAAATGAGTGGAATGACTATTTTGGACCTGGTTCTTGAAGCCTCCTATGCTATTTGATCTCTGCTATTGTCTCTTTTTCTTGGTTTTCATTTGACTCCATGCCCAATGGACCTTTTCCCTGGTTTAATACCCAAACTCCAAGAATATAAGACCATCATTTACCCATAAATCTGTCCAGCATTTCACGGTTACTTCAATTCATTTCTTGACAGTGTTCGAGAGATCCCTCTCAGGTTGGAAGGGACAGCTCCCAATCCAAAGTGGTTCGAGGTTGCCTCGAGATTGATTTGCTACAACCTATTTCAGTTCTGAGTGTCAACAGTAACCATTGGATTCCTAGTATAACATCTGCACCACCCATGGGTATAGAAATCATTGGACTATTCATTACATATTCCCCCATAGTAAGATTGATCTTATTGCATTTTCTTGAGCAATTGATAATTCCTCCATCTGCAATCATTAGTTGAAACTATGGCACTGGATATACAAAGCAATTGAGAGCTTTGGCTAATTTATAGTGAATGAAATTATGAGTATTGCCAAAATCAATTAGAACTATTACCTTTTTCTTTTTGATGTATCCTTCGATCTTGAGGGTTTGAGGAGTGCTAATTCCAGCCAATGCATTACATGATATCATGGGAGTCAACTCTTCAGGAGAAATTGCGTCTACGTTTTCATCTTGATATGGTTCTTGTTCTTGTTCTTCTTCCTCTTCACAATCTCTGTAGAATAATTTCTTCTCACCACACTTATGTCCCTTATTGTACTTGCTGTCACAATTAAAGCATAAAATTTTTTCTTTTATTTCTTCCAATTGTTGAGGTGTCAACCTTGTAGGTTGAGGTGTTTTAGAAGAAGGAGCATTGTTCTCTCTATAGATGTTAGGATTGGTCCTTCTAGTAGCCATAGCCATGTTTTTACTTTCAACATTTCTTGTCACCTTAAATGCATTCTCCAATGATTTGGGTTCCCAAAGGAGAACCTCATGTTGAATGTTATCCTTTAAAGTTCCTATGAATACATCAATCAAGTGCTGATCTGGAATATTGGTTACCTTTATATTCAATCTTTGGAAGTTCTCAATGTGCTCCGTAACTGAACCCTTTTGCTTGAGATTTATCAATTGGCTAAAAAAGGTATTGCTCCTTGTATCCTCATAGTGTGCTATCATTTCTTCCGTGAAAATTGTCCAAGTGACGAGTGATTTTCGAGAACAAAGCCATCGATACCATACAAATTGATTAGGTTCTAAATATAAAGAAGAAATTTGTACCTTTTGTGTATGTGGCACATTATGGAGATCAAAGAATTGCTCCATCTGAAGTATCCATATGATTGGGTCCTTGCCATCAAACTTCCTCATATCAATCTTAGGAACGTGGTTGGTCTTCAAACCAAAGTTGGAGTTTCTCCATTCTTGATTCACCTTCCTTGTGTCCTCATCATGAATTTCATGGGATGCATTTTCACTTTCAGGTGTCTTCTCTGTTACAAAAGTTTTCAATACTTCCATGATCTCCCCTTTGAAACCCTCCATCATCTCTTGTAGTTCATCTTTTGTTACTATTTTCTTTTGTAAATAATTTATGTCCTTACACATTTCTTCACCTTCATCAAGAGTCCAAGTAGGATTGTCTGGAGGCTTATTTGGTGTAGAAGTTCCCTTTTTGGGTGGCATGTTGGCCAAGTATCACTTTTGAACCTTGATTTTGAGGTGGTTTTGCTAGACAATCTTTCTTCTGTTGTATATCCCAAGTTTCGGCCCTTATGGGTATGAAAATTTATTTTATGTAGTTCTCTGATATTTATTCTCTGCAATTCCACAATTCTGATCAAAATTGGATGTGCCAAGTGGAATTTATGGTAACTTCCCCACAACTTGCTGATTTTTGTCCTTTCGAGGAGATCTCACTTGTATAGCGTGCCCCGCACAAAATAATTGATATAAAATTCTGAAACGTGTACCAGAAATACTACAGACTATCCAAGATCCAATGAAACCAGTTCCATTCAATTTGGATACTCTACGAAGACGTTATGATTTTTTTACCTGGAACACCTTCTTGAGACTAGTCAATAGGACTAGTCAGATACCCTATCTTATACAGGGTGTATCTACAAATTTAAGATGACTCAGAAGCTGAACTTTTTACCACAGATACCTTACTAATTTCTGTGAATATACTCTGGATTTTAGGGTCTGAAACGTTACATAAATTTTTTTATAGTGAAAATTCCGCAATGACTCAGTTCAGGATGATTCCAGAACCCTATCTTGTACTGGTTGTATCTCTGAAAGTATAAGGCCTCAGGAGCTAAAATTTGGACCCAACGTACCTTGATTCATCTAATAAATATCCTCCAATCCGTTCCTTCTAAAATGTTGTATAAAAAAAGTTATAGCGAAAATTCCAAGGTGTCTCAGATGTAGCAGCGAAACCCCAAGACCTTGAGCTTTGATACCATATGTTAAGAACCAAATATCAATATAGCATAGAAAAACCTTATAAAAAGTACTCAACGCCTTGAAAAAGAGATAATTTCAGATAATAAGCCTCTTCGAGGGGGCAACTTCCATTTACCCCACTTAAATGTTCAAGTACAAGATGATTCAAAATGAAAATGTCTCCTTGGTATATATAGGAGACTAGGAGGTATAATTACAACTAATGGCCTAAATCTGACATAAATAAAATAACATTACTAATATAATATGCCCCAATTAATGGGTAATGTTTCAATATTATGGATTAACATATGCTCTCTCTCAGATCTTGGGAACAATGAAATGCTTCTCCAAAAAAATGAAGGACCTGCAAAAGAAATTACATAATTAATAAATGTCTCACTTATTGAGGAAATGCATTGTGTAGTGTCCCTTACTTTCCATTTCATATGGAACCTTGTGTGTTTGTAGCTTCAAGTGGCATTGCATTAATCTTTACTTTCCATTTCACATAGTACTCAATGTTTTGGACCTTAATCAATTGATGGAAATATTAAAGGGCTTGGAAAAATGTTGCATCACAGATGAAGGGAAACACACCCTCTACAAAGACACCCATAAATGAAACAATAAAAACCCTTGTATGTCAAGAACCCCATGCCTAGAAGTCTTTCCCCAAATCCACATAACACTCACTACATGGCTTATATAGGATTTCCTTGGGAAACACCCTTGACTTGGGGATTGGATAACCCAATAGGGCACCTTCACACCCCTCCCATACCTAAATTTGGAAAATTTTATAAGGTGTTTGAGGATTTGTTTAATTTGAAAAAGAGGGTTTAATGCACATGTTTTGGTGGTTCTCTTATTATATGTGGCTTTCTTGGAATGATTCATATGACTCGTGGACCCTTGGAGGGTGTACTTGTTTGTCTTTGTAGGACCTTTCCCATAGGATGGATGCTAGACCCCACGTTTGAGGCACCATTGATGATGAGAGTTGTGCATGGAAGATGAAGGATGTTTCCTTTGGAGGCATCTTGGCATGTCTATAGGATGGGATTCCACCCTTCTCCACTCGAGTGTTTTCCTTTGGAGGCCTAAATGTCACCCTCCTAGCCTATGACATCACCTAGGGGCTAAGGTTTGATGGATCTATTGATGGATTGATGGAGGAGGCATGTAGCATGGACCCAAACACTTGAGAGAGGGACATATTTCCTTTTGAGGCCCAACATTCCACTTGCTCCACCTTAATATACATCTCATCAGCCTAGCGTCACCCTACTAGGGCATGCTGTCACCCTCTTTAGGGTTTTATTTTATGTAAAATTTATTTTTTTATATTGAAAGGGAAAATTAAAGAAGTCGATCCTCTTGTGTAAAGACATGAATTTTCATTATAGTCTTTTGGTGGCTAGTATTTCCCATATAAATATGGCTAGCCAAGAGTCATTTTATCATCACATCTTCTCACACAAGTGAGAAACCGAGTCTGAAATTTTTGCCCTATTTGGCTCTCTCTCTCTTCTACACTGATGTGACTTGCTTGGAGGATCATTTGTGGATGAATTTTGCTTATTTTTTAATGGAATTTATGCAATTAGGGTTTATTTGTTTCTATATTGGTGAAATAAGTAAATTTGTGCAATCCTTCTTACAACATCTAAAATCAAAACTCACCACCCTTCGTCAACCAATCCACTACACTGATCTAATCGCCCCACAAATCCAACAACTAATTAATTCGGCACAACATGATCTCAACAATAACCAACATCGGGTGGAATCATTCTCCAAACTGGTCGACTCTGACTTCTCCCTATGGACCCATCTCCAAACTCCACTAGAATTATCTACAATCACAGATCAGGTTCGCATGGCCGAAGTACAGGTCACACAACAAAAGAAAGATCTGACTTCTTTGATTCCCAAGGATCATGCCACTAAGATGTTAGTCATCAAAACAAGAACAAAGGAGAGCATTGAAGCTCGGATTGAGCAGACTATGTCTGAGCTAATCACTATTGCAGCCGATAGTGCCTTGACCTTCGTTACACACCTCTCCAATGCCCAGGCCGTTGCCAACCCTCTCATTGAGAAACTCAATAACACAGACATGACAACCTCTCATGTCATAATCATGGAAGTTGAGGTAGGTGTTCATATTACGTAACATCTCCAAGGATACTTTAATGAACCTAAGCGCCAATTTAACGAATCTATGCAGGAAATCAAAAGAACCGTGTCATCTATTGAGGTGGTAATTATATGACATTGTTGGCTTGAGGACAAGCCAAGTAACAGTGGTGGGGCCTTGTTGGCACTCAATTTTTTGGGTTCATTTTATGTGCACGCACAAACAAAGTTATGTGTGTTCATTCCAAGTTTTGCACCCACCTAAGATAATGCACGAAGAATGACAATAAGTGTGTGTCGGACTAAGTTTTGATATTGTGCACTAATCTTGAAGTCTACCAAATGTGTGTCAGTCCCAGTTTTTATGTGCACTAGAAATCAAGAATATGCACGCCGAAATCAAGAGAGGAATCATTAAGAAATCCTCTCGAATGATTACTGCTAGCAACACAAAGGATAATGGAGATGACAAAAGATGAGTTGGCAAGGAAATTAAGATTGCCCCAATTCCATAATGCTACATGGATTGCAGGCAAGTTCCAGAAGAGTGCAAGGCAGTTTTGTCAGTAGAACAAGCGGAGCATAGCAAAAAGAGACAATTCTCCCGAGAAGAGAAAGCTATAAAAGGAAGCAACGACATAAAAAATAGAGTTAAATGGTTATATGAGATCCATTGAGTTGTTGGTACCGATCTCACTCTGAGCCTTTTGTAATCTTGTAATGTTTCTTAATATAAGTCTAAGTCTATCATATGTTTTATATTTAAAAGGATGTGCATTGTGCAATGTGTTGTATTTCTGAGGAACTATCTAAAGAAGATATGAAGCTCCATTATTGTTTAAAATGGTTTGCTTAATGCATATTGTGTGTTATGGAATGAAAGGAGAAATAAAACTATGGCAATTTAGATCTATTGTGTGTCTATCATGTGCTATGTGGATATGTGTGAGTATTTTTTTACTTGTTAGCACAGTGAGTCATCAGTTATGGAATGTATGAATGCCATCCCAGATGGATCCTGGTATGTGCAATCCTTCATCCCTGTCACAAGACCTTATGATCTTTGTCATACTCTCTACATCTCGGCTGAGACCTTCCTCATCCTTAACTAAGGATTGATATATCTATGCTCTAGGGTTTTTGTTGGTAAGCGCTAGATGAACCCTGGTTCTAAACTCCCCAACGCTAAGAAGTATGCATGCAAGTGTGGGAAAAAACACCAAAAAAATACAAAACCCCTAATCTATTGACTTGAATTAGTCAACAACCCTAATCCCTTATCTAGAATTATAACACCATCGAAAAAAACCATGTGTCGAAAAACTACTAAAAATGGTTGTAAAAACTGCCAAAAAACATTTCAGGGATCCCACCTATTATTTCCCCCTGTTATCCCCCGGGCAAGGGGGGTGGCTAGCACACCCCCCCTCCCGCACACCCTACGCAACCCAGATACTAGGTTTGGTCTTGCAAATAATATAACACATACCCAACAATGAGCATGGCCATCTCTTCTTAGACTTCCATTTCCTTATTCTTCCCAAGCCAACTAAATTTTATCTTGAGAAATATAAAGAGGATTTAACCATGATCAACCATCGAAGAATATCTAGGCACAAATCCATCTCTTCCGGTCTGACTTAATCACCTGCTACCCAAAATAACTATGAGTCATTAAGATCCATTCCAAATAATCCCAACCCGAAACATACTACTGATCCCTCGCTTAGTGGGCCAAAATCCTACAAGTTTGTTGACTCTCCCTCCATCCCTAATGACTCCAAATGACCAAAAAATTTAGGTCCAACTCTGTATATGTCTCCCTTGGAAGATGTGATACTGAAACAAGAATAATATGATGAATATGATCTAGACCTGGATGACATGGAGTTGGAAGGTATTGATCTACAGGGTATTGTAGAGGCATGCCAGCGCCATAACATAAAATCAATTCCTCTAGAGCATATGCAGAGATTTGTCTAAGCCCTTCGTAAGAATTTAAAAGGAACCATTGGCCAAACCCTTATCAAGGCTCCACTTCATCCCTAAGAGTGCAAACCAACAAGATTAAGGTGCCTAAGAAGAACCCAAAGGATGAAAAGCGTAGGGGTATAAATTTGAACATACAATTGCTTCAGGAAAACATAGACAAATTGGTGAACTCGAGTCAAAATGCGTTGATAACATATTCTTTCCTACTTTCTTATACACCTATTTTTCAATGAAATTTCTCTCATGGAATATACATGACATTAATAGAAAGAGTAAGCAAAGGATATTGAAAAATAAGGTAATTTTTGAATCTCCAGATATCTTTCTCCTTCAAGAAACAAAATGTTCCATCTCTTCTTTGAACAATGTTGTTCAAAAAATTTGGCAAATGGGGCAATATGTTTCCCTTGATGCTAAAGGATCTGTAGGGGGGGTTGTTATTCTTTGGAACCCTTCCACAGTTACTTTGGACAATTATTTTTCCACTTTGAGAAGCCATACGAACCTTTTCAGGCCAATAGGGGAAGATACTTCTAGCTTCATCACTAATGTCTATGGTCCATATCCGATTAATGAGAAATTTGAATTTATCAACACCTTATATAATTTAAATAATATTGTTGGGTACCATTTTTGGATATTGGGAGGAGACTTCAATATTATATCTTCTCTTGTGGAAAAAAAATGAGGAATTCACAGATTAGAGAAGGAAAACGATGCCTTCAACTCTTTCATGTATGATCTTAGACTGGTCGACATTGATATAATAAATGGGACTTTTACATGGAACAATAGAAGAGGAAGAAATCAATAGATTTCCTATCGATTGGAAAAAATTATGGTCTTAGAGTCTCTCTTGCTTTCGTGACTCCAGATGGAGGAAAACATCCTTCTAGTAGCTGGCTCTAATCATTGGTCCATATTCCTAAATATAAAAGTTTAGAGTGCGCCTTGAAAGCGACCCTTTAGGTTTGAATTTTGTGTCTCATGCATCCAGACTTCCAGGCGAACATTAAAAAATGGTGGTTGGAAGAAGATATAGCTCAAGGCACCATTATGTATCATTTCCAACAACGATTAAAATCCTTGAAGCTCTATCCTAAATATTGGAATAAGAAACATCTTTCAAGGTCGAAAGAAATTGGAATATAAAATGGTGGAGCTACAACAACATGCCATTTCCCATGGTTGGAATGAGGAGCTCTCTAACCAAGAGAAATAACTATCCATTCAACTGGAAGAAACACGTTGTCAGGAGGAAATTCTTTGGAGTCAGAAATCCATAATTCAGTGGCTCAAGGAGGGGGAACACAACACTAAGTTTTTCCATCACTTTATGTTTCAACAAAGACATGCCATCTGTATCACCCAACTTAAATCATCCCAAGGTAATAATATCACTTCCCATCATGACATTGAGAAAGAACTCATTTCCTTTTTCAACACTTTGTTATTTGAACCTCAACTGGACATATCTGAATCCATTCATTCCATTACTAGACATATCCCAAATATACTAACTGATGAACACAATGATTTCTGATGCACCCCATCTCCTTTTCTGACATTGAGGAGGAAATCATGAGCCTAGCCCCAGGAAAGTCCCTAGGACCAGACGACTTTACCTCTAGTTTATCGCTTGAAACCTCTCATGCCTCTTCTTGGGGGACCTGAACAATCTGGTTGTGTTGAGGGACATCAAATTATGGACAACATCATTCTAGATAATGAGGTGTTCCATTCCCTGAAATCTATTAGAACCATGGGGATTTTGTTTAAACTTGATATTTCTAAGGTCTTTGACAAGTTAAGTTGGCATTACATAAAAGAAATCTTGTTTTCTTTTGTTTTGTATACCTCTTGGGTCAACTGGATTTTACATATCATCTCTTCTTCCTTTTTTCCCATTCTTGTTAACAATTCCCCTTTGCCCCTCTTTCGATCCTCACGTGGCATCCATCAGGGTGACCCCCTCTCTTTAATTTCTTTATTCTTATGGCGGAAGGTCTTGATCGAAATATTAAAGTTTCTGTACCTTCTCAACTTTTTCAAAGCCTTTCCCTTCAAAACTCTTCCTCTTCCTTGTCTCACAATTAGTTTGTTGAAGATACTGTGCTAATGGGAATTCCATCTACTAAGGAGGCCATAGTATTTAAAATAATTCTAGATGATTTCATGGAAGCCTCGAGAACCTCTATCAATCATCCCAAATCCCATATTTTTTTCTTTAATATGTTGTTTCCTTTCCAATTCCACATCTCTCACATCCTAGGATTTACTAGGAGCTCCCTTCCATCCAAATATCTTGGGGCCCCTCTCCTGGAATCTGTTTCCCACAACTATTCTTAGGAGGATATTTTGTATTGTATTAAAAAAAAACTTACCAATTGGACCTTCCAATCCCTCAACATTGTTGGTCGACTCGTTCTTCTTAAATCTACCCTAGAATCCATTCCTTTGTACATCTATTTGGTTCTTACTTCCCCCAAGCACATCATTAAATAAAT
This sequence comes from Picea engelmannii, assembly GCA_009831015.1. Lineage (NCBI taxonomy): Eukaryota > Viridiplantae > Streptophyta > Pinopsida > Pinales > Pinaceae > Picea > Picea engelmannii. Next base: position 207,720 of record ML777506.1, read on the forward strand.
CAAGACACTTCAATGTAATTTTCTTTGGAAAGGCACAAGATCTATCAAAAAGTGGGAAATGGTCACTTGGGACACTCTCTATACCTCAAAGTTCAAAGGAGGGCTTGGTTTAAGAGATCAATATATTATTAATAGTGTCCTTGGTGCCAAGACATGGTGGAGATGGCTCCAAAATAGAGGAGAACTTTGGTGCTCCCTATGGAAGAAAAAATATGCCCCCAGTATTATCCCTGGGGATCTTATCAGAATGAACAGAACATAGATTGGATCCATCATTTGGAATGTAGTGTGGAAGAACAGATATCTAATCCAAGATCACTATTTCGAGGAGGTCAGAGATGGAAAATCTTCTCTCTTCTAGGCGGATTCTTGGCAAAAAATTCCCACACTTCAAGACAATATAGATCTCCTTCCTCTCAAATAAGGTATGTTGACAACCCATTGTAGCATAGTTCACCTTTACTAGTATAAAAACTTGGCCTTGAATTATTTGCGCTCGTGGTCCCTCAATACTGATCATATCCCTCTCCAACATAGGTCTTATCTGGCTGTGTTGCAAGCTGATCTTCTCCTTAGAAAATTTAAATCCTCATTGATGCTATACAAGCTTCGATGGGGTTATCAAGTTATTGGTCACTTTACTCTTAAAGAAGATTACTCCTTAAAATCTTAGCATGCCTCTCTCCCTACATATGATATATGGGGAAAATCTGAAGGGGGAATATTTGGCCTAAAGTGGTCACCTTCCTATGGTTGGTTGCTCATAGAAAAATATTAACCTGGGATCAACTCATTCATTGTGGCTTCTCTTCTTCCTATTGAATTCAAGGCTTTAAATTCTCCCTCCCGAATCAAACATGGAAACTTTTCCCAGGATTCCTCTTATAGGAGACTTGGAAGGAAAATAATCAATGCATTTTAAAAAACAAGCACCTTCAACTCTCCTCAATTTAGACAAGAATCAAACAAGACATCTCATAAACTATTCTCAATGGGAAATGGAATGAGAAAGATTTGGACTGTCATGATCAAGAGTGTTGGATCTTGCATGAATGGCTTGCCCCTTATTCTATCCCCACCCCTTCCCCCTCCTGCTCCTGCCCCTCCCCCCTCCCCAATCCTCTTCTCCCTATTCATGGTCTCATCCCATGGCATGTTTCATCAAATTTAACTTTGATGGGGCTTCCAAAGTTAATCCAAGCCCGACAAGTTTTGGTGGTGTTTTCAGAGATGATGGAGGCCGAATTATGCATACCTTCACTAGATTTATTGGTACCAACTCAAACATTGCAATATATATTTTGTGCCTACTCCAAGGTATAATAATTTCTCATGACAATCAGTTCTATAAACTCATCATGGAAGGTGACTCACAACTCACCATTCATCTCCTCACTCTCCTTCAGAATGGATCATTGTCAGGCAAGATATCTGATAACTAGTGTCTTGAGTCTCTTCTGTATCTTATCCATATTATGATGCAAAGGGTGAGCGATCTACTACCTTATCATGTCAAAAGAGAAGCTAATAAGTTGGCAGATTATTTAGCCAATGAAGGAATCTACAACCCATCCCCCCCCTTTGATTGTAGTTGGGAGAATCTTTTGGATGACTCATTACAACAACGATGCCACTCATTGGTTATTCTGGACTGGAATCACTTGGATCAGTTGGCACATGGCTCCATCGACCAAGGTGCTTCAATAGCTAGCACACGAGAGGGTAATAATGGTACAACATGGGAGGTCTCTTCAATTTGCTCGACCCCCGCCACCTCTTGGGATCATGTGACCCAGATAGGACCATATGATACAACCTTGGATGGAGGCTTGACCGAGAATAATGAGAAAAGGATGATGCAAGATGAGGGGAGGTAAGAATCTCGGGCTCCTTCAAAAGATGATGGTTATGAGCTCTTCAATGCTCATTAATCACCTAACTAGATTCGTCTTGGCCAACATTATATATGCACGTGGGATGAGGATTCTAAAATTCAGTAAGAGAACGCCACGGTTCATTCTTGTTTCTTCTATTCCTTATTCTACTTCAACATGGGGGGGTTTGCAGTGTTGGGAGTTTGCATTCTTGGGTGTTTACAGTCTTGGGTCTAGTTCTTCATGGCACCCAAGAAAAGGAAAGCATAGATCTCATTCGAGCGTAAAACACATGCCACCCTCACAGTTGAAGAAACAGTTGTGCATTACCATTTTGATGTTGAGCTAACAGAGAAGGAAATAATGTCAATTTTGGAAGAGGAGGTTAGAACTTTGTGCACTTATACTAAGGATGAGGTCATGGATAGGAAGGTGGGGAACATCATCCTTGACCTAGGTTGCACCGGGAACAAGGATACCAAGTTCCACCTGAAAATGGAGCTTTATTGGCACATCAAAGAAATGGTAGCATAGGGCATGAGGCCATAGGAGCTGGAATTTAGGAATTTTATTCAAAGGTTTTATGCCCTAGAGTGTCCGAACAATTTGTTGATAACAATGGTCTCATGGTTGGTTAAGATGAACAATGGTGTATTTTAGCTGATAAGAGACAAAGGAATGCCCTCGAGCTCTTGGATTCCCCCTGCTGACTCAACCTGGTGCTTCTCACCCCAAGGGAGTTCCCCAGGTTCACGATTTAGATGGATGATAGTCATGTTGTTCTTATAGGTCTTCACCTTATGGGTCCGTTAGTTTTTACAATGTTCTCTTGTTGTTCTGGTCTCAATGTCCCAGACTTGTAAGTAGGTAGATATTTCCATATGATCATTATTTTGTATGCCTTTTTGACATCTGGCTTGGTTTCACTTAAGGCAACCAGTACACTTTTAAGCCTTTGATGGAAATCTGACTCAACTACTAGATATGATGAAATTATTATATATTTTATCTGTATATTAAAAAAAAAAAATTACTTACACACATATATATATACAACTTCAATTAAGTTGATTGAAAAATCACTTTGATTTTGATTCCAATGTTCATAAGTATGCATTGCAATTTATAGCATATGCATTTAAAGAAACATTTTTACACGTTAAGTAAGTTGGTTGAAAAGTCATGTCAATTTCAAGGTTCATAAGCAAGCATTGAAACTTATGGCATATGAATTTAAAGAATAGTGTCTAAATGTTTGAATAACATAAGTATTTAGTTTTATAGGGAGTGTAAATTTTTATACCATATAGTTTCAAATAGTTAATTTTATAAACACTATACTATAGTTGTAAAAAAATTGTCATATTAAAAACAATGCAATCTACATGAAATATACTTTATAATTGTAGCAATATTGCCATATTAAAAAAATGCAATCTACATGAAATATACTTTATAATTGTAACAATATTGTGATATTAAAAAAAATGCAATTTATATGAAAATAGCTAAAATGAATATAAATATTATACTCCAATTAAGTTTGTTGAATAATTTATATGAATTTAAAGTTGGTTGAATAACTTATATGAATTTAAAGAACAATGTTATGTGATTATTACATAGGTTAAACTTTTGTTAGATTCTAAATAATCAAAAATATTTAATTCTATAGTGATTTACTTTATGATTTAAAAAAAATAATTTTAAAAGTGTACTTAATTATATGTTATATATGAATGTTAGATGTTGTAAGAAGTGATATTAAAAAAATGCAATTTATATGAAAATAGCTAAAATGAATATAAATATTATACTCCAATTAAGTTTGTTGAATAATTTATATGAATTTAAAGTTGGTTGAATAACTTATATGAATTTAAAGAACAATGTTATGTGATTATTACATAGGTTAAACTTTTGTTAGATTCTAAATAATCAAAAATATTTAATTCTATAGTGATTTACTTTATGATTTAAAAAAAAATAATTTTAAAAGTGTACTTAATTATATGTTATATATGAATTTTAGATGTTGTAAGAAGGTGTATTAATTTTGACATAGAACCATTTTCTTAAAAACACTTAGTTGTCATTATGAGAATATTTTTCATGGTTAATTCCCAAATTTAAATCTGGAACAAGTTGTTGAGGATAAACCAAAGGAAAGTGAAATTTAAACCTTGAAGAAGTTGTTGAGGATAAACCAAAGGAAAGTGAGAATGTCATGGCTTATCAACCCGCAGCTAATGAAATAGTATCAAGTTGTCAAAAGTGAAACTTTCACCTTAGGTTTATCAACCCTTAGTTAACAAAGAGTTATTTTAAGTTATTGAACCTTCCTTATATCTTATGAAGCCTTGTTTGTTGCAAAACAAGATTATTGGAAAAACTAAAGGTAAGAATATCTAACAACTCTTTATAACTCTTTTTTACTCTGTGTAATAACCCTTTATAACCCTCTTCTACTTTGTTTAATTGGTCTTGATGGGTAGGTAATAACCCCTTATAACCCTATTCTATTCTATCTTGATAGATAAAACAATTGATTGTAAATGGGTACTATTATCGCAGGATTTGTAGCTGTGAAAATCCCAATACAAGATCACCAACTCTTCTGTAACTACAAGAAATCCTATCACTCTCACCTTAGTAAGAAATCCCCTCATTTTAGTGATGGAAGAGGTACACCAAAAGGGAGGCTTCCTTGGTAACCTCAAGGGATCAAAGTAGCAAGTTTGATAGCCAAGCCTACCGCCCCCTCTCTTCGTCACCTAAGCCAACATATAGGTCTATGAAATGGATGAGTTTAAACAATGTTTGAGTACCTTTCTAGAACAAGAACACTTTATAGAAATTATATGATCAATTCCAAGTACAACTATGCAATTAGAACCTCATAAGACACTAGACAATGTAAATTTGCTATGGCTGGTATAAAATTGCAGCAATGCAACAATTTACAACAAAACATGCAAGTTTGTAACAACAAAAATAAATATGCCTAAGAAATGCAACAATTGATGATGAAAACTCAACATTTACTTAATAGAATATTACCCAATTCTAAGATGGAATTTCTGGTAATGTTAAGCCTCATTTCGATCAATGTCTGCAACAAATAAGAGAGTATTTGATGGTTGTAGAAAATCTTTTGCAACATCAGCAAGGTTGCAAGAGAATTAGCTTTAGTTAGTGTTAGTTATGTTAGTAGATAGCTTGAGAGATTGAAAAAAAAAGAGACTTTTGATAACTTTCACTACAAGAGAACTTGGATGATTAGTGCCTTAGGGATATTGAGTCTCTTACAACAACAATACAATATGTTTGGAGAATGATAATAGCAATATCTAATAGGTAGGGTTTGAAATCTAAGGTGCTAGCACATTAGGGCCTTAGATTTCAAGTCTTAAAGAGAAGGGTTTCTATATTGCAATAAATTTTGAGCTCTAGAAACCTTTTCTCCCTTATTAAGTTACTGAAGTAAGTTATAATCAAGATTCTAGAATCAAACTCCCAAAGTGATATCACTTTAGGGCTTTAGGAGATTAACTCTAGGTAGGATTTCCTTCACAAATTATGGATGAAATTAACCTTGTGAGAGGAGGAAGCACTTATGATCCTCCCTTAGGGTTTTACCAAGAAAAGATCTTCAATCTGAACAAGTAAAATTTACCATAAGCATTCAATAACTTGAAATGGAATTTTTCTGTTGAGAGCTTAAAGCTGGAGGGATGTTGCATCCTTGTGTAAAAGTTGTAGGAATCTGTGCATATAATTTGTCCATGATGCCAAGAAGGTCGATAAATGCTATATTGAGCTTAGTGTGCTAGGCTTGGTCAGTTGTGTGTGCCACACTTTCTATTTCATACCTCATATGTAATGCTTGATGATCTTGAATTTCCTTTTGATATTTCTCGTGTATCTGGTTATGTGGGACAATTTCAACCTAATGGTGGAGTTGTAACTATGCATGAGCTTGTCCCAGTTTTTCATTGTGCTCACTTAACTCAGACAGCAGGGTGGTAGCACAGTTTTGTAGCATGGGAGTTGGAATCGGTGCTAACGAGATACCACCCCGATTGGGATTGAATTCAAGTAATGTTGGGGGGTACACTCTAAGGATCTGAGTATATGTATTGGAATTCATTCCAGAAGCCAAGGATCGTTGAGGATTTTCTAGGACCGTTGTTGCACCCCCAAGTTGTCGATAGAGATGGTCGATGTTGCACATAGCCTCCAAATGCATTTATTGTTGTATCAACAATTGTCATTTAAAGAAATCTATTAATGTGGTGACACCTGACACCATATGGACTAAACCTTCTTGTGTGGATGGAATGGTATTGTGGATGGAGGGGTCGATCCATGGGCACTTTTTCCTGACTGATGTAGATTGTGTGTTTGGATACGTGGGATGGGGATTCTGAGAGCGCTTTTCATTCGTATCAACTTTGGAACCCCTGCCCTAGGGACCACATGTTGTGCTTGTTGTTGTGAAACTTCAACCTGCTTGTGGTCCTGATTGCACTTAGTGCATGTTTCTAGAGTAGTTGTGTCCTTAGTGAGAAGTGGTTGGAGATGAATGGGCCATTCAACCACGCCTTGCTAGATGTATTCTTATGTAATGCAGAATGGGAGGAGTGCCATTGCCACACCTTGATCATCATAGGGATAGATGAACACATTATGGAAAGTACTTTCAAATAAAAGGTATCCATCATACCTGTTCATGAGAGTGCACAGTATGCACTCTTGCGAAGTGGTTTCCTGGATCAGCTATTGGTACCAACTTTGAAATAGTTCATCGATGGTATGTTGGTTGCGATGATATTTTCTCTCATGCAGTCAAAGGAATTGAGGATATTCAAAGGTAGACCTACTTCTATAGGGTCTTTCAAATCCCTGAGGGAGCCGTCAAAGCACCATAGTGAGAATTAGTAAAATCCAACTATAATGAAACTCTTTCCCGAAGTTTTGGGCATCTAAACAATCATCAATGAATTCATTTAGTACTTACCGAGCCCAAGCCATATGAAAATTGAATACACACCATTCCACTGCGACGACTACCCTGAATGGGCACTCCTCCTTTGTACAAGTATGTAGGATTTTGTAGGTTATCAACTGCGTGGAAAAGTGAACTGATCGGGCGTTGATTTTTGGAATGAGTACCCCACACCGACCATGACAGGTACTTTATGTGCCATAGATATCATTTCATGAAATATCTTTAGCGGCTAAGGATTTTTTCGTCTCAGAGCCATGCATGGGTAGGTCAGTAACATGAGCGATCATTGCTTCATCAATCAGATGCTTCCCCTCCAGCCACAAGTATCCACCATATAGGCATGTAAGTAAAATATGGACTCACAGGGTGACAATCCTACTATGCCCAAAATGGGGGAAAACTATCAGAGGAAAAATGTCGGCTTGTCGGAGAGGTTGGGCCTATTCTTGGGTGAGTACTAACAAATTACCATATGCACTTCAAACGATGTAGCATAGTGGTGGAAGGATAAGGTAGGGAACTGTTCGGGGTCGTGGACATCATAATCAATGAATTGGACATCCTACACTCTCCATGTCTAGGAACCTGTAAACTTCACATGCCGAGGCAATTCCGACTCTTCTGCCTATCAAACTACGATAATCCTGGATCTATTTCGACCATGTGGTCTACTTGACAAGGCCATGGGAACTATTTTAGTGTGGGTTTGTGAAAGCTATGGCTAGGTACAAAGGTTGTTTTGCGTTCACAGTTCTAATACTCGACCCTTTTGATTAAGATTGGGAGCCCTATTAACAGTGGAGGAATGTATATACTGACCTAGCCAACATTAATTGTGAAGAGTTACCAAGTGGGTACTGCGAGATAGTTAGGCGGTGTGCTGGGAATAATCGTTTTCGTCTTCCATCTCATTCAAATGCATCATATCCTATCAGTCCCATCATCTTATAAATGGTCAGACGTTGCATGAGACGCTACCGCCGACATTTGTGATTCGGAACATGTAACAATCCTTATGCATTAAAAGACATATGATGACCAATTTCACTGCCAAGCATGTGAAAACTCTAGAAAGGTCGTAGAGTTTACTGTTGTGGGCCTCATAAATGATGTTTTGTTTAGGTATCGTATAACATACACATCACTATCTTCATTCATTGAGGAGACTTGGGTCTAAAGTGTGTAAGGGACATATTTGTACATGTGATCCTTCGAGGGTGCCGCACATGTTTCATGCATCTCTCGAAATGGGTGTTGATTGGTTACTTAAGCGTAGTGGCCCTTGGTAGGCCACAATGCCTCTTCACATGTATCCATCCTACCTATTTTATCCATTGAGTATCCTTGAATGTGTTATTCTTATGGGCTTCGTATGTTTTCTCAATGGGGTTAGTGGTGATAGGATGAGCCAATGATATTTCTTCTACCACATATATCGTATCAAAATCCATTCCTTGTGCATTTTATTACTAATCTAGTTAATTACATATCTTTAATTATTATTCCTCTATTTAATTACTTTATCTTCCTTAATTTTTTTTCTAATTTATCTCTCCTTAATTTTTATCTCCTCCTTTATTTTTCCTTAGAAAATATTTTAATCTTCAACCATTCCTGATTTATCACCTGGTTATTACATTTTGTTACTTTATTATTTCATTATTATCTCAATAAAATATTTTTCTTTTTTCCTTGGTCCTTTTCCCTTTATTTCTTTCCTTTATCATTAATCTCCCTTTGATTTTTTCAACTCTCCTCAATTATTTTCCCCTCTATTCTTTTTATATTTAATGATTACTTTAATCTTTAACCCTTTACTTTATTACCTCATTAATATCTCAACTTTACCTTTAATACTTTTAATTATTCTTATTCTTCCTCCTTGTTCACCTCATTTTTTATCGTTATAGATTACCTAATGCCAATGAATACTCTCAATTCATTAATTACATTCTCCAATATTATGCTATATATTTACCTCAACACTCTTTTACAATATGCCAACTTCTTATGTCCCAACTGATGGGTGGAGTGTCCACTCAAAACGTTGAACGTTTCAAAACTTCACACACAATTTTGATCCATAAGTCTCTCTAGCATCATTGTTTTGTGCTGTGAGAACCCTAGGTTCCGGGAGAACAACCTTCTTTTGAACCCTCTTGTGTGGGTCCTGCAATAATCCATGGCACGTATGATGTCGGTGCGTGGGTATCCATCACCATTCACAAGAACAAATATATCAACAAATTTCTACATCTGGTCTAAATATTTCTCACATGGATTCTTCGACATCTTCCCATTCACGATAAGGTTCTCGATGCACATCCCACCACTGTGCAAGAATTCCTATAAGCACTAAATCAAGTGCATCATCCCTGTGATGTTCCAAAAGATGTTGTATCTAGGAAATAAATATGTCCACTGGTTCCGAGACATTGTACCGGTAGGACCCAAATTCTTCCTCACACTCCTCTACTGAGATATGTGTGCACCTCCTTGTGGATACCTCATATAACTTATGCTGCCACCTTTCCATGACATCCTCAGATTCTGTGTCCTAAGACTTAACACTTCTCCTGTTTAATTCTCCATCCACAGTGGGGTTGATGTAATCCTCCCTATGCCCAATGATCTTATAAATATTTTCAATGACTGGTCTCTACGCATCCTCATCCACTAGCTCATTGTATATGTATGCTTCATATGGATCTAGAGGTGCGACCACACATAAGGTGTCTATGTCAAAGAACATCTGCCTCTTCTTTAAATTCATCACCGCATTATTATCAAAGGACCAATCAATACCAATCAATGTTGGATATGGATAAGACTCATCTATAATTTCTATGACCTCAAAGTCAACCTTTATTTTTACTCCTATATTCACCTCCACTTGATACGTCAGTCATCCTATAGGAAATATATTGTATTGATTTTACAATCTCAGCTAGATGGGAAACCAGACCAATTTTGGTTTATCCATCACCTCCCAAGATTTATTCAGCAAAATATTCACACCAAAATCGAGATCCAACATGACTCCATCCATGTCATAGCCACCAAGTTCTATTGTCATATTAAATTCTTGTCCAATGCACTTTTTCTTTCTGACTTGACATACATCTCTTTCTGGAAGGGGAACTGATATGGTTGCCTCCACTCCTTGTTCCATCATGAAAGTAGCTAACATTTGTCTTATGGTTATTCCTTACAACCCAATTCATGCAAGGGTTCTACGTGATGTACGTTGCAATTCCTCTAAGAATTGTTCTTCATGCGCTTTCATCTCAGCGTGTCACAACTCGTTCTATTCGTGGGTGATCCGAGATCTTTTCATTGAAGTGACTTATAAAGAATTGTATTAAATGAACTTAAATTAAAGTGAACCATTAAATAAGGAAAATATAAATAATGAAGAGACATAAGCATCAAATCTGAACATGAAAAATTGATAATGGAGTTCATCCTTGATGGACTACGTCTTCGGGTCCTACTCTCAAATGGGTAGGCCTTTTTATTAACTCAACAAAATAATTTGGCAAAATACATAAGTATACCTCATTCTGGAATTAAGTTGCAGAAGCTTTGCTCAGATCAGAAAACAGAAAACATCATTGAATTCGTGGCATCGAATTACCCAAAAATGACAGTCTCCACGCCTCGATCCGACTCTGGCACTCCCAGGCCCTTGGGAAATCTTGTCTCAGTTTTTGTGCTTGCCCCTTGCATTTAATTCTCTGTACTAGTGTCTCAGTTCCCGTGCCCATTCATACCGTCGCGCGCCCTTCTCCCCCCATCTATGGGTAGACTCATATTTTAACTAAAACGTGGGGTGGACTACACAAGGCAGTTCGTTGGCCCAATTGTGGTGGAGCTATAGTTAAGGCGTATGCATAGGGGGAGGTCTTAGGGTCAAGCCCGTGGGCCTCCCCTTTTGGGTTGTTGTTATAACTTATATATATATATGTGTGTGTGTGTGTGTGTGTGTGTGAGTGGTGGTTATCCAAATTTGGAGGTGGTTTAGATTTTTCCATTTGGCCGCCATATCTGACGGGGCTCTGCCTGATCAGGGGATCAAATTTTTCTCAAAAATTCAAAGTGCTCAGAATCGCTTCAAACTAGATGAGAGTGTAGACCTCATCGTTGCGAACCCAAAACAACTCATTTCGTCTCAAATATATGTCGGGAGCAAGAGATATTGCAATCTGTTTGAAATGTCAAATAGGCAAAAAAAGGACGTTGATTGTACAGTCTGTATAGTCCATACAGGCTGACGTGGCAGGGCCGTACGACCGTACGATGACATGGCATGTGATGACATGGAAGAGTTTGGTTGGTAGTTGAGGGCAAATGATATCTTGACACATGGCATTGTTTGGTCAAATGATTGGGTGCCACGTGGCCCAATCATGGGCTGCCACGTGGCACCCTGGTATTGGTCTATTTGGTTTTTTAATCAAAATTTTTTGGGTCCGTGGGGTTCGACCCCCGGACCTTCCCACTGGTGTAAATATCTAACAAAGACCGCCTGACCAATACGCCCACACTTTGTTTCTTACCATATAACCTTTTGCAATATATTTAAATTCAAACCTTTGTTTATGTGGGCGGGGGGTCGGGTTGGGGCTTAGCCCCAGCCCATGGTCTTTTGTGTTGCGCCATATGACCAATCACCATATAGTGGGTGCACACACAGGAATGTTTTTCAAATGGATCCCCCGGTCACGCGCTTGTTGTGCCATGTGACCGCAACCGGAGTTTTCAAACGGTTTTGTAACGGTTAGCCATTTTGCCAAAGCACGAGGTCTTATGACTCCCATATGCTCAGGTGCTAGGCGGTTAGGGGTTGGCGTGCCCATAACCGTCCTACAATTTGCATCGTTGGCGCGGTTGCACCCGGTGCTGGGTTTTCATGCTATATATTGCGCGTGTGCCAGGTTCATGACACAAGGGTGCGTTTTGTAGATGCAGAGACAACAAGCTTGAAGGGGGAACTTCCAAGAGGCCTAACTTCTTCATTTTTCGACCGATTGAGGTGCCGAAAAAGCCCAACTAGGGGTTTTTGGACGCTCTGAAGCCATTGGAGCAGTGGGTTGGTTAGTTTGAGCATTGTAAGGAATTTTTTTGAGCACTTTGAGCAATTAATAATAATGATCCATTGGAAGCTGGACCAGGAGATGTAGCCCAAGAGAGGGGTGAACTCCTTTATCAATTGTTGTGTTTATATGATTATGTTCATTGATTATGCTGCTGTCTATGTGTATTTTACATGAGTAATCCTTTAATTTATGTGTTGCAAAGTTGATCCATTTTATTTTAACACATAACATTTACTTGCAATAATTTCAATAATTTCAAGTCTTCTTCACTTTTAGATCAAGTTGGTATCAGAGCACTGGTTTTTGAAGACTTGATTGTTTGCAAGTGTTTGTTTCTGATGCTCACAAGGTTGAAACTCATAAGAGGAGAAGGTCAACTTGTGGAGCCAATTTCTCATCTGACAAGGAGGAAGCACATACCATCACCACAAGTTTCAGGGAGGCATTCACCAAGTATGGCTCATGCAGAAAGTCATGAACGTGTTCCTGCAGAAGATGAAGATCTCAGAAAGGATGTCATGGAGATGAGAGAGATGATGAAGATCTTGATGGAAAGGAACATATTTTCGCAAGGTGAAGGCTCCAACCCTTCAAGGCATAAGGGAAACAGTGGTGACACAACTCTAAACGAAAATGGAGGGAATGATGCTTCTCCACCACCCTCTCCTCCATCTTCTTCTTCTACCAGTTCAAGACCTCTTCTGAATTCTCCAAGGGGACATGGTAAAACTCCTTCGCAAATTCATTCATTAAAGCTTGATATAAAATTTGAATTACCAATATACAATGGAGAAGTTAATGCTGAGAAGTTAGATAATTGGATACGCCAAATTGAGGTATATTGTAGAATACAAAAAATTCAAGATGATGAAACCAAAGTTCAGCTTGCTTCATTAAGATTGGATAGTGCAACACTTATTTGGTGGGAATCCAAGACTCAGGAGGATATGAAAAAGCATGGTAACATTTTGATTTCTTGGAATGATTTCATTATTGCAATTAAAAAACAATTTTATCCATTGGCATATAAACAAAAGGTAACTATGGAATGGCAAAATTTTAGACAAGCTAAAGGACAGAGTGTGCAAAGCTTTACTCAAGAGTTTAGGAGAAGAGCTTTGGTTTTGGGAGTAGATTTGTCTTCTCAGGAAACTTTGCTCAAATATATTGGAGCTTTACATA
>ML777506.1:222895-236703 GCA_009831015.1 Picea engelmannii
GAGTTTATGGGCACTCATGGACACCAAACTTAAAAAGAGCACAGCTTTTCATCTGCAAACAGATGGTCAGACAGAGGTGGTAAATCGAACAGTGGTGCATCTTCTTCGTGCTTATTGCAGCAAGCATCCTAAACTTTGGGATGAACATTTACACTACATTCATCATGCGTACAATCGAGCTAAGCACTCTTCAACTCAAACGTCGCCATTTGAAGCATGTTTTGGCTATTTGCCCAAGTCTCCTTTAGATTTTATCTTTGGGAAAGATATTGCTATCGATGGTCAATATGACATTGATAGGGAAGAAAAGTTCATTGAACAAATTCAGTCGATACATCAAGTGGTGAAAGAGCAGTTGGAAAAGAGTCAGGCCAAGTACAAGACGAGACATGACAAGCATCGTGTTGATCAAAATTTCCAAGTTGGAGATGAAGTTTGGCTTTACATTAGCAAGGAGAGGCTTAAAGGAGAAGGTAAAAAGTTGAAACCAATTCGATATGGTCCTTTCAAGATTGTTGACAAGATTGGTAATAATGCCTTTTGTTTAGATTTGCCTCCTTATATGCAGATGTATGCAGTTGTTAATGTTGAGAATTTGAAGTTGTATGAGCCTCCATTGATTGATGATCAAGGAGAGCATGTTCAGATTCCTTCCATAGATTATTTTTCTCCAGAGTATCTTACATAACTACATGAAGACACCATCCTTGACAGGAGAATGTGAACTTCAAAACGAGGAAATGTGGAGTATCTTTGAGTTGGTCTTAAAGGGACAAATCCAAGCAAAGCCAAGTGGATTGAGGTTGGAAGGGTGAGGGAACTATACCCTCATATTCACATAGACTGAAAATAGTCTTTTGGAGGTCCAAAATCTTCTCAATGGGGAGCTGTGATCAGGGGATCAAATTTTGCTCAAAAATTAAAAGTGCTTGGAATCACTTCAAGTCGGACGAGAGCGTAGGCCTCATCGTTGCGAACCCAATGCAACTTGTTTCATCTCAAACGGATGTCGGGAGCGAGAGATATTGCAATTTGTTTGAAATGTTAAACAGGCAAAAAAAGGACGCTGACTATACAGTCCGTACAGGATGATGTGGCAGGGTCGTACGACTGTATGATGACATGGCATGTGATGACATGGAATAGTTTGGTTGGTAGTTGAGGGTGAATGATATCTTGACACGTGGCATTGTTTGGTCAAATGATTGGGTGCCATGTGGCCCAATCATGGGCTGCCACGTGGCACCCCGATATTGGTCTATTTGGTTTGTTAATCAAATTTTTTTGGGTTCGTGGGGTTCGACCCCCGGACCTCCCCACCAGTGTAAAGCTCTAACAAATACCGCCCGGCCAATACGCCCACACTTTGTTTCTTACCATATAACCTTTTGCAATATATTTAAATTCAAACCTTTGTTTATGTGGGCGGGGGATCGGGCTGGGGCTTAGCCCCAGCCCGTGGTCTTTTGTGTTGCGCCATATGACCATTCACCATACGGCGGGTGCGCGTGCAGGAATGTATTTCAAATGGAGCCTCCAGTCACGCGCTTGTTGTGCCATGTGACCGCAACCGGAGTTTTCAAACAGTTTTGTAACGATTAGCCATTTTGCCAAAGCACGAGGTCTTATGACTCCCATATGCCCAGGTGCTAGGCGGTTAGGGGCTGGCGTGCCCATAACCGTCCTACAGTTTGAACCATTGGCACGGTTGCTCCTGGTGCTGGGTTTTCACACTATATATTGCGTGTGTTCCAGGTTCATGACACAAGGGTGTGTTTTGTAGATGCAGAGACAATAAGCTTGAAGGGGGGACTTCCAGGAGGCCTAACTTCTTCATTTTTCGACCGATTGAGGTGCCAAAAAAGCCCATCTAGGGGTTTTTGGATGCTCTGAAGCCATTGGAGTAGTCATTTGGTCAGTTTGAGCATTGTAAGGCATGTTTTTTTTATCACTTTGAGCAATTAATAATAATGATCCATTGGAAGCTGGACCAGGAGATGTAGCCCAAGAGAGGGGTGAACTCCTTTATCAATTGCTATGTTTATGTGCTTATGTTCATTGATTATGTTGTTGTCTATGTGTATTTTACATGAGTAATCCTTCAATTTATGTGTTGCAAAGTTGATCCATTTTCTTTTAACACATAACATTTACTTGCAATAATTTCAATATTTTCAAGTCTTCTTCATTTTTAGATCACTGCTAGATTTGGAGGACCTGCCTTTTTTATTTTTGAAATTCGGTTCTTGGGTCCTCACTGAGCAATTTCCCACTTCTATGTGGCATCCAACCATTGGGCCATGACAACCACTTGCATAGTCACCTACCACGTCAACCTACCACATCATCCTGCGATGTCATCGTACAGTCTACCACGTGGCTGTATGGACTGCCACATGGTGCTTTTTCATTGGTCCACGAATTGACCCAAAAAAGAAAAAAATGAGTGTCACATGGAAGCCTCTGGTGTTGCCACGTCACCATGCTGACATCATGTTGATGTCATCATGACACATGTCACCTCCTGCGTGTGCCACGTACACTGTACGGATGCTGACATCATCTATATTGATGCTGATGTCAA
This sequence comes from Picea engelmannii, assembly GCA_009831015.1. Lineage (NCBI taxonomy): Eukaryota > Viridiplantae > Streptophyta > Pinopsida > Pinales > Pinaceae > Picea > Picea engelmannii. The sequence continues at coordinate 225,480 of ML777506.1, forward strand.
CAGTACAGATGTTGACTCATCCCCTGTTGACTGGGCTAGGTTGACCAAACTTTGATTGTGAATATATTTCGATCCGTAACTTTGTTTGATGAGCCTTTTACGTCGTTAGAAATATTGTGACACACTCTTCGCGATGATGCCACTTTCACTGAGTTTTTAGGAATTTAATTTTTTTTCCCTTTCTCTGTCTGTTGAGGCCATTCTGAGCTTTCTGAGTTGCTTCTATGAATTCTGAGTTGTCCTTAGTATTCTATGGATCCTTTTTGGATCACGCCTTCCCACTGAGATATTTTTGGACCACCAAAATATTTCATCAATCAACAGATAAGTGAGGGAAGAGTTCCCTCACCTTGTCCTTCTCAATCCACTTTGCCTTGCTTGGATGTGTTCTCTTTAAACCTACTCGAAGATAATCAGCATCACCCCTACGTGAAGTCCTCTTCCTTCTGTCCAGGATGATATCTTCCTTTAACTCATCCAAGTAATTAGGAGAAAACTCATCAACTGAAGGTATTGAAACTTCCTCATCCTGATCCATGATCATGGGAGGCTCAAAATTTTTCAAGTTCTCTACATTTACAACCGAGTAGATCTGTATATAAGGTGGAATATCTAGACGAAAAGAATTGGTACCACTTTTCTCCAAAATAATGAAGGGTCCATAACGAATGGGATCGATTTTCTTTCCTTCACCCTTCAATCTTTCCTTGCTGATGTGAAGTCATACCTAGTCTCCAACCTGGAATTGATGATCAACACTGTGTTTGTCATGATGAGATTTATATTGTGCTTGAATTTTCTCCAATTGTTCCCTGACTGCTTGGTGTACCTGTTGGATCCTCTAGATGAACTTGTAGGCTCTGTCTTCATTTGAATTGGCATCTCTCCCATACATGAAGTCCAAAGGAACTTTAGGTAGGTACCCAAAACATGTCTCAAAAGTCAAACACTGAGTGGAGGAATGTAAGGGTCGATTGCAAGCATGTTGTACATAGGGTATCTGTTCATCCCATAACTTGGGATGCTTGCTACAGTAGCCTCAAAGAAAAAGTACCACTGTTCGGTTAAAAACCTTTGTCTGTACGTCGGTATATGGGTGGAAATCAATGCTCCTCTTCAACTTGGTGTCCATCATTCTCCACAATCTTGTCCAAAAACCCCCAAGGAATCGAGTATCTCGATCAGAGATAATGGATGTGGGTAACCCAAAGTGAACCCAAACATACTAAAAGAAGAGATTAGTAGTCTTCTCAGCAATGATCTGCTTTTTACATGGCATTAAGATACACATCTTGCTGAACCTATACACTACAACATACAAATAGTCATGACCCCTTTTTGACATTGGTAAACCCCCTACAAAATCCATGGAGATAATTTCCCATGGATGGGATGGAACAAGTAGTGGTGAGTATAGCCCTAGTTTTATATTAGTGGGATTACAAGTAGAACACATCACACACCCCTTTACATATTTAGTTACAATTTCTTTCATTTGAGGCCAGTAAAAAAACCTCTACAAATGAGCCATAGTTTTTCCTACCCCAAAATGCCCATACACAAGAGAAGTTTGAGCTTCTCGTATTACATGGACTCGTTCACTTGTAGGAATACATAGCTTTCCAAGATGGTAGAGTAGTTTTCCTTGCATAAAATAGTTCTCTACCTGTGCACCACAGGTTAGCTTCTCATATACTTCTTTAAAATCTTCATCAATGGCATATTGTTCCACATAGATATCATGAGATAAAGAAGCATTCTTCAAAATAATAGAAGCAACAATAGGAGGTCTAGAAAGCATATCAGCTACCTTGTTACTTGTACCCTTTTTATACTTGATTACTAAATGAAATTACTGTAGGAAACCCATCCATCTGTAATGTCGAGATAGTTGAAGTTTGGTTTGTGCTTGAAGATATTGTAAGGGTTGATGATCTGTATGTATGATTGTTTCCTTCCATAACAAGTAGTGCTTCCATTTCTTTACACTTTGAGCTAATGCATACAACTCTTTATCATATGTAGGATAGTTAACGACGGCTTGGTTAAAATTTTCAGAGTGGTAACATATAGGATTATGATATTGCATCAATACTGCACCCATGGTGTATCCGCTGGCATCTGTCTCAATCTCAAAGGTTTGTTGAATATTCGACAGTGCTAATACTGGTACGGTACTGATCTTTTCCTTCAAAGTGTCGAAAGCTTTTTGTTGTTTTCCTCCACACTGAAAAGTGTTTTTTACACTGGTTAAGGCATGCAAAGGAGATTATATAAAGGAGAAGTTTGAAATGAACCTCCTCCAATACTGGACTGCACCTAAGAATATTCGTATCTCGGTTACACTTTTGGGCTCAGGTGAATTTACAATTACATCAATCTTGGAAGGATCAATTTTTAATTGTCCTCCTCCTACAATATGACCTAAGTACACAAGTGCAGTCTTACCAAATTCACATTTGGACAATTTTATACAAATTTTATGTTTTAAAAGTATCCAATACTTTCTTTACATGCCTCACATGTTCATCCCAAGTCCCACTAAATATAATAATGTTGTCTAAATATACAATCACAAAATCATCTAGAAAAGGTCTGAATACATCATTCATCACACGCATGAAGGTTGCTGGAGCATTACAAATACCAAATGACATAAATAACCACTCAAACAATCCTTGTTTGGTTTTAAAGGAAGTCTTCCATGCATCCTATTCTGAAACCTTGATATGATGGTATCCACTGAGCAAATCCAACTTAGAGAAATAAACAACATTCTTTAATTGATCAAGTAAATCATCTATACGAGGAAGAGGGTATCGATTTTTCACCATGATTTTATTTAAGGCCCGGTAATCGACACACATTCACCATGTTCCATCTTTCTTTGGCACCATCATGATCAGAGAGCCAAAAGGAGATGAGATGGGCCTGATGACCCCTTGATCTAATAAGCCTTGTACCTGCTTCTTGATCTCTGTCATCTCTACAATTGACATCATGTACATGACCACATTAGGAAGAGGAGAATCTTGCTAAAGATGTAGTTCATGTTGGATTTCCCTCTTAGGAGGCAATCCATCTGGTTCCTGGAAAATATCATCATACTTAGAAACAATATCAATTAATTCTTTCTTATGAGAAGGATCACATCCTTGGAAATCATCGGATTTTTCGACATCTTTCTCCCTTATGACCATGAGTACATATCTCTTATTAGTGTTTATGAGTCTCTTCATTTGTCATACACTAACAAGTGTTGTGTTTACCCTCATGCTGTGAGCTCTAACAATAGATTCCACTCCCCCCTTAGTAAGGTGGTATTTGTTCTCATGATGAACGAAGACTTCTTTTCTATCATAAATATAAGGACTCCCCAACACTATGCCACATATATCAAGTGATACAACATCCAAATCCACTTCATCAATCAACTTTGAAGCAATAGAAAATCTGACCCTACATTGTTTGGTGACATTAAGTTTTGTTTTATCACATACCCAACCAAGAGGATAAGTATTTGGATGTGGTTTTGTTTCAAGACCCATCTTTTTGACAATTGCTTCAAATATAAAGTTTACTTGGGAACTGGGATCAAATAATGTATCTATCTTAGTGTGTTTAAATACAACTCTTATATGAAATAATTCATTCCTTCTTCATTCATCATCATGAGATTCATTATTGGAATTTGAACTAGAATGAAGGGAACCTTTACCTTTTACTCCAACTGTTGTGATGTTTCCTTCATCTCTTGAATCATAACCAAGATCTTGTTGCACTGTAGCAATGGTTTTTTTCTTCCCCTTTCCACTGAACTGTTTCGGTCTTTTCTCTAGATGTAGTTTCCAACAATGTTCATCATCGTGACCAATTTATTGCAATGAGTGCAAGATGGATTTCCTTCTTCTCTATTTACCATGGCGATCTTCTTGTCCTTCCTTTTAAACTTCTTAAATGGATTATGTGGGAGATTGGAAGGTTTCTTTGTGGGATCTTCTTGAACATGCTTTCCCTGTTCTCAAGGTGAGTGGCTTGCAAAAAAACTTCGTCAATACTGGTGGGGTTAAACAATAGAAAAGTATGACGACTATAACTATGAAGTGCGCCAATATACTTCATTAAAGTTTCATAAGAATCCAAAGGAATGTTTAATGCAAGAGATTTCTTCCTAAATTCTTCTGTGAAACTTTGTACAGTTTGACCTTTACTTTGTCTTAAAGTTTTCTTAGGATGGTCTCCTCCATCCCCTTGATTTACCGAAGAATCATCATCAGCTTGTGCTTCCTTCTTATTCCCTTTCTTATTCATACTTTTCTCATAGTCTCCATACATTTGTTCGACCATTTCTGACATGCGATAAAAGACCGTATGGAAGTTTTTCTCTTGTTCATCACACTTGTCCTCTTCTACCATTTTCTTCCTTCGGTATGCACGACCAACCTCAGGATTGAAAGTATTAAAAGTTCCTTCACCCTACTTATGCTTGGCCCTAGTAAGCATTCACACTCAACAATTCACGTCAAAAATGACTCCTTTGATACCAACATGATCCAAGATCTTTTCATTGAAGTGACTTATAAAGAATTGTATTAAATGAGCATAAATTAAAGTGCACCATTAGAGAAGGAAAATCTCAATAATGAAGAGACATAAGCATCAAATATGAACACAAAAACTTGATAACATATTTTTTCCCTGGTGGACTATGTCTCTGGGTCCTTCTCTCAAATGGGTAGGCCTTTTTATTAACTCAACAAAAGAATTTGGAAAAATACATAAGTATACCTCATTCTAGAATTAAGTTGTAGAATCTTTGCTCGGATTAGAAAAAAGAAAACACCATTGAATTCATGGTGTCGAATTACCAAAAATTATTGTCTCCATGCCTCGATCCGACTCTGGCACTCCCAGGCCCTTGAGAAATATCGTCTCGATTTTCATGCTTGCCCCCTACATTTAATTCTTTGTACTGTTGTCTCAGTTTCCGTGCTTGGACATATTGTCGCATGCCTTTCTCCCCCCATATATGGGTAGACTCAGATTCTAATGGAAAAGTGGGGCGGACTACATAATGCAATCCATTGGATCAACAGTGGCAGAGCTATAGTTAAGGCGTATGCATAGGGGGAGGTCCCGGGGTCGAGCTCGCAGGCCTCCCCTTTTGGGTTGTTGTTATAACTTATATATATATATATATGTGTGTGTGTGTGTGTGTGTGTGTGTGTGTGTGTGTGTGTGTGAGTAGCAGTTCACCAACTTTGGAGGTGGTTTAGATTTTTTCTTTTGGCTGCCAGATTTGGCAGGGCTCCACCAGATTCAGAGGACCCACCTTTTTTATTTTTGAAATTCGGTTCTTGGGCCCTTATTGGGCATTTTACCATTGCCATGTGGTAGCCCATGACTGGGCCACGTGGAAAAAAACCATTGGGCCATGCCAACCACTTGCTTAGTCACATGCCACATCACCGTATGGTCTACCACATGGCTCTATGAACTGCCACGTGGTGTTTTTTCATTGGTCCACGAATTGACCCAAAAAATCTAAAAACGAGTGACACGTGGCAGCCTCTGGTGCTAGCATGTCACCATGTTGACGTCAACATGACACATGTCACCTCCTGTGCGTTCCATGAAAGCTATACAAATGCTGACATCAACAATACAGATGCTGACTCATCCCCTGCTAACAGGGATAGGTCGACCAAACTTTGACCATGAATATATTTCGATCCGTAACTTTATTTGACGATTTGTTTATGCCATTGGAAATTTTTCAACGTGCTCTTCGCGATGATGCCACTTTCACTTAGTTTTGAGGACTTGAATTATTTCCCTTTCTCTGCCTGCTGAGGCCATTATGAGCTTCCTAAGTTGCTTCTACGAATTTTGATATGTACTTAGTCTTCTCTAGATCCTTTTTGGATCAACAAGATTCTTCTAATGAATTTTGTGCCGCACATTGTATTTCTTCATGCACACGAGATTCTTGCAAATATCATTGTGTTGCACATTGTAATTATTTGCGGGCATGAGCCTCTTCCAGCGACCTCTGCGTCGCCCATTGTACCTCTTCACATATCTGAGCTTCTTCCAATGACCTTTATGTCTTGCTATGCAATTCTTCTCAGATATGAGCCTCCTCATGTGAGCTCTAAGTCATGCACTTCATCTCCTCACATGCTCTTTCTTCTTCCAGTTCTCTATATGCATCACGCAAGAACTGTTTTTTCTCGACAACATCAAACTTCGGGGGGGAGGGGAGGGGGGGGGGGCTTGTGTTTCCTTCCTTATTTTCCCTCTAGATTATGACCCGAGCCTTCACCATGCTCAAAGTTTTCTCTTAAATTCACTTGATCCAAGTGGATATCAGTGGCCACCCACCTTTTCCAAGTGGCTCAAAATAGTTTTCTGGCGATTTTGGTAATTTACTATTTTTAGCAGTTTTTAACTTCCAGGGCTATTTTGAGGGCCTAAATGAAGGTTTTTTTGGGATAGATATTTTGAATGATATTTTAAGGATATAATTGATCCCCCTAAATTAATATCCTCTATGATACCTTTCCAACGAGGTATTGTGCACCCAAAACAAAGATCATATGCCAAAGTTACGCCCCCGAGAAGTTGATACACCAAACTACCCAAAACGGGGTCCACAAAACTGTTGACTTTTCATCTTTTGGGGTTAGGGTTTTGGATTTTATTTATGATAAAAATACCTTTGGAGCTTCATTGTAAAATTATCTTCTTGCGAATGCGAGTAGCCATCACATCTCTTCTAAGAGATAAGTTGCCACCATTCTAGTGAGTCTTTCACTTTGTATTTTTACAGTCTCTGTACATTTATTTCATTAATAAAAATTGTGTATTAATGTATCTCTGTGTTTATATCTTTGATATATTTCTGTTATATTGTTGTATATCTGATACACATCTGTACATTTCTTTATTATATCTCCGCTCTCATTTCATGCCGAAAATAATCTGGATCAGTGGTATTAGAGTAGGCCGCTCTTGATCATTTTTTAGTGCATGTCCCCGACGAGGTCTAAGTATAGAAAGTTGGGTCTTGATATTGTCTCTCTTGAGTAAAACCACTCTCTCACACCCATGAAATCCTCCATGGCAGAAGAAAAGAAAAACAACGGATCAAATGATTCTATCAATTTGTTGCTTGAGCAAGTTCTCACGCGACAGAGGGACAAAATGATGGAGAATTTTTCCCACATCCTTCAATGCATGCCGATAGAAACATGCACATATGAAGGTACAGGTTGATTTTGATATTCCTATATTTGAAGGTCAGATAGATGCGGATGCCCTAGACAAATGGTTAAATCTGTTAGAAGGTTATTTCTCTGTTCATAATTTTTCTGACAAGGAAAAGATCACCTTCGCACTCCTTAAATCTCTCCCCCGTGTCAAACATTGATGGGAAACTTACTGGGAGAAAAGTTCCATAGAGGATTTTGGAATATATGGGGTTGAACCCACTTGGGATTTTTTTTGTGGATGCGGTAAAGGAACAATATTACCCTATTGGCAACTATGAGGACCAGTACATGAGATGGACCACAATGCGACAAGAGAGGGGCTAAGTAGTTCTGGATTTCACCAATACCTTCCATACCTTGTGCACAAATTTGGGTATCAAAGACTCTGAATGACAATTGGTTATGAAATACCGTGGGGCTCTACACAGATACATCCAAACTAAAATGGATTTTCTGGACATCTCATCACTCGGTGCTGCTTATCGATATGATGTTAGAATCGAGCAGATATTTAAGCACCAGAAAAAATGAGAGTTTGGGTCTACAAATATGCAACAACCAAAGTATGATAAAGACGACCCTAAAAAGAAGTCTTCTGAAAACCAGTCCAAGCCATAGGAAAAGAAGGGCCACAGGAAGACAAAGGACACTAAAAAATGGTGCGATTTACACAAAATCCCATGGCACAACACCGATGAATGTCGCTCAAAATAGTCATTGGTGGATGACATCAAAGACAAGGAGTCGAACCCTGATTCAGAATTTGATTATAAAAATACCGGTAAAAGACAGATCATCGACGCGAACCCCACTACTATTGTCGCGACCAAATCAATTCAACCAAAAGAACCAACAGATACTGAAGAGGCGGAGCACCTTTTTCATTCACATATGTGGGTGAAGAGGACCCCACTGCATTTTATTATTCATAGTGGAAGCCAAAAGAACCTCATCTCAGTAGAGGTCATCAAACAATTGGGATTATCGACAACACCACACCTGCAACCATACAACATCGGGTGGCTTCGCCAGAGACGATATCTCTGTGTCAGCCAATAGTGTCGATTGTCATATGGCATCCAACCCTTCAAGGATGAGGTATTATCTGATGTTTCCCCACTGGATGTCTGTGATGTTCTCTTGGGCCAACCATATATGTGGAAGCACCATGATGTTTATGAGTCTCAACCCCGCAGTGCCATTGTTTCTCTAGGGGGTCATCTCTATAGAATACCAGAGGTAGGTCCAACCACTGTTTCACCTAAAGAGTGCCGCAAGGTAGTATCTCATACTACAAAATTCAACTTCTTCACAATTTGTTCAAAAGGTGAACAGAAGGATACTGCAACCACTACAACCTCGGCCCAAGCACCTTCTATCCAACAGAAGCAGGTCAACAAGATTGCAACAAAGGGTAAATATTCCTTCTTCACACAAGCATCTCATGTAGTCAGGCTGGTTAAAAAGGTCCAACCCTTCCAGCCACATGTTCGTGACAACCTTCAACAAGCTAAGCAACACAACTTCTCCAACAAGGAAAGCAACTCATCAAGATGTAGATTCAACAAACACTTTTCCCTCTCCCTGTAAAGACCTAATTAACTCAATTCTATTAATTCCATAAATTTATAACATTAAACTTCTACTTCTACGCAGAAAACTCAGTAATTCATTTCAATTCAACATATAAGAATGTTAAATTAATTAATGAACAACAATTTCATAATAGACTAAGAATTACTTAACAGAATAATACAAATTTACCTCTTCCTCATGCTAACTTCTCCATTGACCCGGTTGTCCAGCCTATTGCCTTGCTACTGCCTGATGCACTGATCAACTCTGCCCAAACCTACTATCCTCCCAGCCAGCTAGGAGCAGCCTGTCTGACTTCCTAGCTCCAGGAAACTGAAAGGAATCCTGGCCCCTGTGCCCAAAACCCCTAGAAACTCGGTGCCCCCTGCAATGATACTCAAAGACTGCAGAACTCAACCACAGAACCACAAAAGCCAAGCCAAGAAACCAGTACTCCCATCCCCCTCCAAAATGCTTCCTCCTCCCAAAATCAAATCCTCCTCCAAAAGAATGCCTCTCATCGTAAGAATCTCCCCGTCATATTCCCCCTTCACCGACTCTCCCCCTTTCATTAATTTCCTTATCCATTTATTTATTATCTTATCCCCTTATATTTAATATCTTCTCCCTTTATATTTAATATCTTATCCCTTTATTAATATCTTATCCCTTCCCGTGTACGTAAGTCTTTAACAAATTAAACTTATTAACCCCTTTAATTCTTTACTCAATTAATTAATAAGTCAATTAATAATTAATTAATCATGGACAGATATGAACAAGTAATTAATAATAATTAATTAATTAATATTATTTAAGAAATAATTATCGTTTAGCTAACATTTTAGGACAGTCAGATTATCAAATTAATTATAATTTAATAATCCTATACATCTATTTAAGCAGGGTCGTTACATACACCCACCCTTCAGGAAACTTCGTCCCGAAGTTAAGGTATCTTATGGTACAAAGGAAAATAAACATGGTTCACACATTCATAACAATTAACCGACACTATCGGTAAGTAAGTCAAGAAAACTCATACATACTAGTGTATATGTACAAGAAATGTATGTGTAGCTAGTACATACAAGTCTCGTGCATGTACTAATAATCAAAACTACCATCCTTTAGTAATTTATGTATGCATCCAATCCAGTCAGCAAGACTAGTCTTTTATAAAAGACAACAAACCAATCGGTTGTTTGAGAAATTCTTTAATTGCTATTATCCGGTTCAATAATTTTATTTAGACAACTGTGGTTTAGTTACGTAATTATGAATATTCATATATACACATTTCTCTTTTTTTTTTTTTGAAGGGAAAACATTAAATTCCACCATCAGACAAATCTCCATACTCTCTCAACTATTTCTACTCATCCTTCCTCCCTAACCTACTTCCATATCCATTCTTATCCTTCCTCTGCTTGACTATCTTGGAGCGTCAACTATATTGACCTAACTCCAAATAGAACCCGTAAGCGGAAGTGTCCCTATCTCGACCAAACTTCCCCAGTAGGCAACTGACAGTCATCATCACACGTCTACGGGAGCGTGAGCTATCACCGTCCTCCCATGACTTCAGGTTTCAGAGGATACACGGTGGGAAATGCCTCCACCCCTCCTAACAGGACTAGGGTCCACACCCTACAATGGAGGATACACGATGGGAAATGCCTCCACCCCTCCTAACAGGACTAGGGTCCACACCCTATAATGGAATACATAGTGGCACCATGTTGTTGGGGGTTTTGTCATCATTTATTCGGTTTTGGGCAGTCTCTTCACCTGAAATCCTGCACTGGTCCACATATCATAGCAATGCATCCAAACCAATATAATTTCACATATAATATTCATACCATAATGTTTCTTGGCTAGTGGTCATGATATCCACTTTCATCATCATTATCCCTTGGCTATTTCATAGCCCATAACCTGTAAATTAGTCTGTAACACAAACTCATACATTTCTATGCATTATCATCATGTAATTGCATACTATCATCATTTCAATTTGGTATCCCTGTACTGATAAATTAACATCAAAGTTTTCCAGTTAGAAATAGATCTCATAATATCCCATAATTCAATTTCGACACCCATTCATAAGATTATCATTTACCAAAATAGATTGCATCATATCCAACATCATTCTAATAGCATTTATCCTTCTTAAAATTCACATTCTCACAATATGTCGCATCATATACATCATCATGAATAACGTTTAATCATTCGTACAATTTACATTCACATAGTAGATCGCATTACATACATCATCAATAATAACATTTAAACATTCATAAAACTTCATACATTTTAAAGTTTAAGTGTATCATTTAATAGTTTCGCTGTGACTAGAAAATAAG
>ML777506.1:237968-254320 GCA_009831015.1 Picea engelmannii
AAGAAGAGTTTCCTTTTATCTGCGTACATCTTCTTCACACCTGGATGCGCACAATAAAGTGCTCTATGGGATTCCTTCAATATGATGCTTTGAGTATCCCCATTCTCAGGGATGTACATCTTTCCTCAATATCTTAACAATCCATCTGTTTCTAGACTATATCCTTCATACTTTGGATCTAACTGCCTCCTGCTCTGGAGGTTTGAAGTAACCTTTAAATACCAATTGTCTCCTTGGAGTTGTGTCAACACATGTTCTTTCAGATTGACCCTTAAGGGTACTAAGGAGAAGATACATGGTCTCCTACTCAAGGCATCTACGACCACATTTTCCTTTCCCTTGATGTACGAAATACCAAAATCGTACTCACTCATAAACTCACTCCATCACCTTTGCCTGGCATTCAGATCTCTTTGAGTGAAGAGATGTTTTAAACCTTGATAGTCTGTTTTAAGCTCAAAGTTTCGCCCCACAAGATAGTGCCTCCAAATTTTCAGAGCTAGCATTACAGCTGCCAACTCTAAATCATGAGTCGCGTATAACTCTTCATGTTTCTTCAACTTCCTTGATGCATAGGCTATCACTCCTCTATCCTGCATTAGCACGACCCCCAACCCTTGCTTCGAGGCATCCGTGCAGACTGTGAAATCCTTCTCCATATCTGACATTCGTAGAATTGGCACACTGGTTAGTAACCTCTTAAGCTCAATGAATGCACTATCACATTCTGCTGTCCATTCATACCTGACCCCCTTGCATTGCAAGGTGGTGATGGGTTTTTCTATTTTTGAGAATCCTTCTACAAATCTCCGGTAATAACCTGCTAGCCCCATGAAGCTTCTCACTTCATGGGCATTTTTCAGCACTGGCCACTCCATAATGGCCTTTACTTTTTCTGGTCCACAGAGATTCCTTCGCCGGAAATGATATGACCCAAATAGTGAATCTCTTTCTGGAAGAAGGAACACTTCCACAACTTCCCTTAAAATTGTTCTCTCTAAGGTAGGACAACACTATTCGCAAGTGTTTCTCATGTTTTCTTTCATTCTTGGAATAGATGAGTATGTCATCTAAAAAGACTTGTACAAAACGGTCTAAGTACTTCCGGAATATGCCATTCATGAGGCTCATGAATACTGCTGGCGCATTGGTCAATCCGAAAGGTACTACAACAAACTTGTAATGTCCAAACCGAGTTCGAAAGGAAGTTTTTTGGGATATCACCTTCCTTAATCCTTAACTGATGATACCCTGATCACAAATCAATCTTTGAGAATACCGTTGCTCCTTTCATCTGATCGAAAAGGTCATCTATTCGCGGCATTGGGTACCTATTTTTCACTATAGCACAGTTCAATTCTCTGTAGTCTATACACAGTCGTAAGGACCCATCCTTCTTCTTTACGAAAATTACTGGTACGCCTCCAAGGTGAGACACTGGGCCTTATTAGCCCTAAGTCTAGTAACTCTTTCAACTGCATTTGCAATTCACAAAGTTCCGGTGCTGTCATCCGATACAGAGTCTTGGAGATTGGTTTTGCACCAGGTTTTAGCTCAATAGTAAAATCAAGCTCCCTCTCAGTAGGTAACCCTGGTAACTCGTTTAGAACAACATGCTTAAATTCTGACAACACCGGGTACTGATCCACTGAGGGTCCTTTCCTTTCATTCACTACTTCCACTACATATAATTGACACCCTTGTCTCTAGCATCGCTTAACCTTCATCGTTGATATAAAGCGTAATGACACTTTTCTCCGTACCCCTAGATCTCTACTGGCCTTCCTCCATCGTCGACACAAAGCACCCTCTTATGCAAAACAATCTACCATGGCTCAGTGAGCCACTAACCAATCCATTCCAATGATTAGGTCATACGCCCCGAGAGCAGTGACACATACCTTCAACTTGGTAGTACACACTCCCAGGTCTACTATACCATCATCAACACTAGGTCCTATCGCTTACTTTTCCCCCGAAGCCATCTCAACTTGTTTAAATTCATCGTGCTCATAGGCTACCAACCCACTCTTTTCTATTGCAGATGGTGAAATGAAACTATCTGTCGCACCAGAATCAAACAAAATCTTATCATTGATATGATTTAGCGCACCTGATGATTCCACCACCGTGGGTTGATGTTCTGCCTGGCGATTATTAACCGCTGTGTAAATCTGATGGTTGCCACTTTCTCTTCCCATCAGGGCCCTTCCTTCTCTATGCACAATCCTGATTGTAACTCTGGGCAGTCACGCTGGTAATGGCGTCCTCCATGTCCCCAACAGGTAACACGGGATTGAACCTACGCACTGTTCTGTGATTGTCTCTTAAACGAGTTCCTTCTCTTGGAACCCCTACCCCTACTAGCTGTCCCCTGAAATGGCCATGGACCTGTCTGCATCATTGGGGATGAACGAGATGCTCCACTCCCTGCCATTAAAATCCCTGTGACTGTTGTCCTTGGTGCTACTCTATTTCCATATGGAGGTGGCCTTGAGCCCCCTCCCTTTTATCTTTGCCTAAGTCTTTTAAAATTTTCTTTAAAACTAGGTAAGGTGATTTACACCCTAATACCATATGTTTAAATCTTTAATTTAAAACATATATTATAAATTAAACATATTAATCTTACAATTAGCTTAACTTATTAAAAATTAATTAAGATTAATCTTAACTTAACTTAAAATTAACTTAACTCATTTATTTAATCATTAAAGATTTAAATTATATGATATAAATTAATTTAAATTTGAATCTCTTTACTTCAATTTAATTTAACGTAAAACAATAAATGAATATGAAAATCTATACCCTATGTAATAAAATATGTAAAAGTAAATATATAAAACAAAAATAAATAAAAATAAAATAAAACAAAATAATAAGATTTATGGAACACGCATCGTGGGTCCTCGCATGAGGCCCACGTGCCCCTTTTTCCTCGATCAACACTACCCACAACCCTACACATGCTCCTCCTTTTTATCTCTTCAAACCCTAACCTTCTCCTCTTTACATTTCATTTTTGTTTTTAGCGTTCAGGGTGAAGAATGAGGCCAGCGGCCATAGCCATTTCCTTGCTTGGTCGACCCTGGTAACTCGTTCTAGGAATGGAGGGCTCGTTGAGCACATGGTGCATTCCCTCTGCTCCTTTAATCCACCATTATCTTCAGTTTACATTTTTTTTTTGTTTCAGAGGTTCTGAACTTCTAGAACTTTTTTTTTTAAATTTGAATCCTCAGCTTCAGTTTCATCTTCTGTTAGATTCCCAGAGGCCTCATCATCCTCTGATCTATCAAAGTTCTCTTGTAAAAGATTATTAATCAATTGTTTGTGTGCACCCAACATGAATTTTTTCAGTCCCAGATCAGTTTCCAAGAGTCGGCGAACACCTTCGAAGGTCAAAGAATCGGATTGCTTCCTGAAAAGGATGACCGAGAGCACACTGTTTCAGTGAGGGTCGTCCCCATATGATAATCCTTGGTGGCCATGGATTTCGCTTCGCTCTCTTCTGCTTTCAATGCCCACTCCACCTGCATTCTGTCTTTTCAACGTCTTCCGCTCCTCCTCTATGTGTCTTGGTGCTCTTGTGCACATTTCCGACCCACGAGATCTATCGTGGCTCCTCCTTGATGGCCTGATGCGCTCGGGGTGTTTGGTCTCGATCTGAGTGCGTGGTTTAGTCCTGAGCTAATGGGACCTTGGGCCTTCCATTGGCACGTCGTGTGGGTGTTGTCGATTTCTCTTGTGAGTGCAGCATGTGTTTCATTAACCCATAATGTTTGACAGGTAGTGCTTGGTGTTGGCACCACGTGGGCTCGACGCTTGCTTTGGTTACTTATATGTGTAGTGAGCTCGGCGGTGGCGCATTGGTAGTGGAAGTGGTTATGGGGGTGGAAGTCTTGGGGTCAAACCCATGGGCTTCCCCTCCTTGGCACGATTTATATGTTTGTTATCATATGGTTTATATATTGGGTGACGCGTGAGGCCATTCCCTGGAGCTCACGCGTTGGGTTTGTATGTGGCACGAGAATGTATGTGGCAAATGGAGCTTCAGATAAGATTTATTAACTCACTGATAATGTTTATATCTGCTACTTAGGCTCAGTAATTTCCTTCTTCTAGACTTGGGCGACGTGAGCCCAAGTCTACCACTTGTATTTGGCACTGGCACAGGCTTGTATGTTGTTTTTTTTTTTTTTTTTCTATATTGAAATCAAGATCTCTGGAGTGACCTTACGTTTTTGTAGCTGTATTCGAGTAGAAATGCCTATGATTGTGGTTTGGAGTTGTTTTCCCATGTTTGAATTGTTGAAGATAAGTTTTTGTGCACGATTTTGTATCTGGTGTTTTCAGTTAACTTTCATGTGGATGAATCGTTTTGAGTTTAAAATTTAATTTCCAATTCTGAAAATTGATCTATAGTTTGCATTTAGCTTCTCTTGTATACATAATTTGGTTAAATCACCATGACTATGGAGCACTGGGTTATTTGAGAGCTTGTCACAGTAGCTTGTGCCCCATTCCCAAGGCAACCAAGTCAGACATGACAGTGTGCCATTGTGCCAATGTGGTTGACCAAGACTTCCCAAGGTGTGATGTCATGTTAATGCAATAAGAACTAGCTCCATAATAATGCAATGTGATAAAAGATAAAACATAGTTGTCATTAATGGTGAGATAAAAATCAAAGTGATTGTAGATGGCTGTATATAGTTCGCCTATATTTACTGATTCAACCTTGACAAGGCCCAACATTTGTTTTAATTGGATATTTATGCTTATTTGGAAGCATGAGACATCCCATTCAGATTGTCGACTATAGTCCCCCGTTCAGTCACAAGATGAACTTTTAGTTCCTTTTTCCTATTGTCTGACATGTTATCATGATTCAACATTGTATATCTAACTGAACTTCAATATTCTCTTGTGGAGTAAATGTACTTATGTGAAAGGATAGGTGGCATCAACCAACCTAACCCTGAAGATACTAATAAAGGAAGCCCCCACAAAAATTTGCATTAAGGACCACTACGATTGACCAGCAGACTTGATGAATGTGAATTCAAATGCATCCAACTCAAATGGAAGTGACCTTGGGTTCAAGGAGAGTAGGAGAATATTCTATCTAGTGTTTTTGGTAATGAATTTCATGTTTAGACCTAATTATAGGTTAGTTACCAACTGGATTGGTCAGACCTAGAGTGAAGAGAGGTAAGATATGACATAAATATTTTCATTATTGAAGATACAAACAATATATTACCATGTGCACTGTAACAGGAAATAGTAATGTATACATGCACCTGGAAGAGAACTTACAAACTGATTGAACCTTCGCAGGACAACTCTGCCAAAAACAAAATATCAAGTTCTTTTCAACTAGAGCTCCTATATAAAACATATAAAAAGTGGATTCTAACTTGAGGTATGTGCTTCTGTTCTATTTTCATTTACTATTTTACTTGAAGCAAAACAAACAATACTTTGTTTAAAAATGTACTAGTCCATGTAAAGAAACTAGCTTTGAACCTTACAAACAAGGTCTTATCATTTTTAGAAGGGATTGTGTTCAGCAATTAGGATCTCAAGGATTGTTTTAGAGTCATTTAGAATTAATCTCTCAGATGTCCATCAGTTTGTCATGGGTGATTATGATATAGTTTTCTTCCCAGAAAATCTGTTGCAAGTGCTATCCAAGTATGACCATAGTCAATACTACTATATTGCAACCAATTCATAGAGTGTTGAGCATAATGTTTTGCATTCTTAAGGCATGGCTTTTGGAGGTGGGGACTATGCATCTAACTATCCACTTGCACCCACTAACAAGGCTTCATTCATTGATACGGTATGCTTGTGCAACCACGGAGCTAGCAAATGAAAAGGTATAACTTTTTCTTATCCATTTTTGTTAAAATTTGAGTTTCTCTTCTTTAGGAAATTTATTATAACCCTCCTTGACTCTACAACTCAAGGCAGAGAAGCAGTTAGAGGCATTTTTAACTCAGCTTGAGTGCTTAGCCATTTGGAAGCAGGCCTTGCATATATGCTATGATTGGGCTGCCTCTCCTATAGAAGGAAGTCCTTCATCAGATGTCATTGTTGGCGAAGAGGCTCTGAATAATAGTGCTAACATTGCTCACATGTTAGAAGAAGTAGGCTTCCAAGGAACAATAGCTTCTTGCTTAATGATGGAATATGAATTTCTTACTGTGGTTGAGCATGCTGAAGAGCATGCCCCATCAGATGGTATAAATGGATTCCATGAATGAAATTGCTTATGTTCATTTTTTTTTTTTAGTAACTGAATTGCTAGAACCAATTTCATTCAATTGGTAAATGTATTTTTCTATACCATATGAATTCTATTAGAAATGAACAAGCTTGCGCAGAGAGTGGAACTGGTCTCTCTCTCTCTCTATATATATTTAGCGGTTGATTATAAAAAAAATATCACTCTGTATAGGTGAGGCTTCTCACATGTTTGAAACTTTTATAGGCTAGGCTTCTTATAGGTCTGAAGGTGAACAGGCCTCCTTCAAACTTACAACAGTTTCTAGGATTTTCTGATTTATTTCTGGGTTGATTCTAAGTAGGTGGGTAGGACCTTGGTTCCAGATTTTGAACCAGGGCTCTGATACCATGTGTAAAGACCTAATTAACTCAATTCTATTAATTCCATAAATTTAGAACAGTAAACTTCTACTTCTACGTAGAAAGCTCAGTAATTCATTTCAATTCAACATATAAGAATGTTAAATTAATTAATGAACAACAATTTCATAATAGACTAAGAATTACTTAACAGAATAATACAAATTTACCTCTTTCTGATGCTAACTTCTCCATTGACCCGGTTGTCCAGCCTGCTGCCTGATGCGCTGACCAACTCTGCCCAAACCGACTATCCTCCTAGCCAGCTAGGAGCAGCCTGTCCGACTCACTATCTCTAGGAAACTGAGAGGAATCTTGGCCCCCGTGCCCAAAACCCCTAGCAACTCGGTGCCCCCTGCAATGATACTCAAAGACTGCAAAACTCAACCACAAAACCACAAAATCCAAGCCAAGAAACCAGTACTCCCGTCCCCCTCCAAAATGCTTCCTCCTCCCAAAATCAAATCCTCCTCCAAAAGAATGCCTCTCATCGTAAGACTCTCCCCGTCATATCGCCATTCACCGACTCTCCCCCTTTCATTAATTTCCTTATCCATTTATTTATTATCTTATCCCCTTATATTTAATATCTTATCCCTTTATATTTAATATCTTATCCCTTTATTAATATCTTATCCCTTCCCGTGTACGTAAGTCTTTAACAAATTAAACTTATTAACCCCTTTAATTATTTACTCAATTAATTGATAAGTCCATTAATAATTAATTAATCATGGACAGATATGAACAAGTAATTAATAATAATTAATTAATTAATATTATTTAAGAAATAATTATCGTTTAGCTAACATTTTAGGACAGTGAGATTATCAAATTAATTATAATTTAATAATCCTATACATCTATTTAAGCAGGGTCGTTACACTCCCCCAAGCACTCAACACAATACCATTGATTCCTAAGGAGGGAGGATTGATCCATTTGGATATCAGTGGCCACCCACCTTTTCCAATTAGATCAAAACAATTTTCTGGCAATTTTGGTAATTTACTATTTTTAGCAGTTTTTAACTTCCGGGGCCATTTTGAGGGCCTAAATGAAGGTTTTTTTTGGGATCGATATTCTCAATCATAGTTGAAGGCTCTGTTTGAGCCCCCTAAATTAATCTCCTCGATGATACCTTTCCAACGAGCTACCGTGATCCCCAAACGAAGATCGTATACCAAAGTTACTCCCCTGGGAAGTTGATACACCAAACTACCCAAAACAGGGTCCACAAAACTGTTGGATTTTCATCTTCCGGGGTTAGGGTTTTGGATTTTATTTATGATAAAAATTCCTTTCAAGCCTCATTGTAAAATGATCTTCTTGCGAATGCGCGTATCCATCACATATATTCTCAGAGATAAGATGCCACCATTCTAGCGAGTCTTTCACTCTGTATTTTTACAGTCTCTGTACAATTCTTTCATTAATAGAAATCATGTATTACTGTATCTCTCTGTTTATAACTCTGATATATTTTTATTATATTGTTGGATATCTGATACATATCTTTACATTTCTTTATTATATCTCCACTCTCATTTTGTGTCGAAAATAATCCGGATAATCCCTCCTCCTCGGGTTACTATCTGGACATCAACCTCCTCATTCTTCTTCTTATTCTTGTGCAGCTCCGCATGCACCATGTTGCAATTGGCCTTCTTGTCTTCCCACTTTTTCAACAAGTTAGGAAAATATTCAATGACATGCTTGGGACTGTAGCAGTATGCAAAAAACATGCACGGTTTGGTACAAAACCATGGTACATGACCAATTTCTCCACAATTGAAACAAGTGGGGGGTCTACCTCCCCCGCTTCCATATCCACGACCATGATCGCACCCATATCCACCTCGGGGACTGCCTTTATATCCTCATCTTTCAATAGCACCGTGCTCACCAAACTTCTACTCTTCCTATACCTAGAATGCATCATGGGTATTATCTTTCATCAACTGGAGTGAGCAGTAGTTATTGACATCATGCCCCACATATTTACCAACTCACAGAATGGGGTATGGTTCTTCATTTGGTACTTTTGGAAAGTTGGGAAGCGAGATGGTACATAGCCCCACTACCTACATATCTCACACCATTTTATCTATCCATATGGAAATTGAATTGACGTGCCCGTCACCACATACTTTGGAAGTACAAGGAATTTGTCTGTATTATGCCCCTCTGAGAGACAAGTGGTACACTATACGTTCTCATGCACAACCTTCATCTTGTCCATATATTGCAATTTCATCTTCAAGTTGGCCAGTTTCCACTGCACCTGCGCCAAACCTACCAATGTCTTTGCCCCTCCTAGCGTAGCTTCTAGACGCATTGCAATCTCTACCGACTTTTATTGAGTTGTCACCTTCTACTGGTTGAGAGGAAATTAGATATGGGGAAGTAACTCTGCAATAAGCCACTCTATGTGTTGCACATCCTATATTTGGAATGTCATCCTATCCAATAAAATCTTAAACCACTAGTCATAATCCCACATAGTCTCTCCTTGTTTTTGTTTGATCTCTTTTATCTCCATGATACATTGAGACTTTGACTTAGGTTTTTGGAATTTCATAATAATATCTTACTTAATCTATATCATATACCTCATTTGTCCTGCTAACATAATGGCCTTGTACTTCATGTACCACGTCAAGGATATATCCCTGAATGTGGTCTCCATATGCGTGATCTTTGCCGCTTCATCTCTGATTCTCTTCACATACCATATTACTTTTCATGTGAACCAATGTTGTTAGGAATCCTCCTTACCTATTCCATGGAACAAAATAAACCTCAAGGTGCTTTCCTGATACACCATTGTCATTCTTTGGCCAATTGTGCTACTCTGACTATTGGTTATCAAACTTCTTGATACTGATACTCTTCTAGGTGAAGTGGCACTATCTTCGCCTTATTCTTCACTCATTAATTCTCTTCTTCCTTATTCTACTCCTTCTACAACTCGAATCACTTTTCTACATGATTTTCATTCCTCTTGATTACAAACACACAAGGGCGGTGGTTCACAAGGGGGGTAAGTCCATCTCATTCTAAAATTTCTTGTGAGGGGACCCAGATTTGTGGAGCCTGATTATCTTCATGATTAAAAGGTCTTGTTTTAGCCATTTTTTGACCCCATTTCCTGATTGGGGGGCTTCCCCCCCCCCCCCCCCCCCCCCACTTCTCTCACCAAGGGGCTCTTGGGGGGTGGGGGGCGATAAATTTTGGAGCCCTCGCTGGCAATGGATTTAGGGGAAGCACCCCCAAAGAAAATTTTTGGGAAAAATTGCCATGTAAAATATTGTAATTTCGTAGTGAATCTAGACGATTCATTATAAGGTCACATATCTGAAGATAGAAGTTATGTTAGGGATTTTTTACCTAGAAGGAAACCCTCTTTTATGTATGAGGGAATTGTATTGCGGTTGTGTGTGTGAGAGAGTGAATATTGTATTCTGATAGAGGAGACTACGAGAGAAAGAAGATCAAGTTACAATGGGTATGTTGTAGGTTGTATCCCTTCATTTTCTGGATAATAATAAAAGGAAGGACCTGGAAATTTATCTGGTGGACATATCCCACACTGGATGAACCACACATATCTGTGTCTTTATTGCATTGTGTATATTTTGTGTTTTATTTTATTTCTCTGCGATCCGATTTTTCTAACACTAGAGAGTTTCCTACTTGTAGTTGCGCAAGACCATCCAATATCTCTAATTCATCTCCCCCACCACTAGGGGAGCTTCCATCTTTCTCTACTATCTGCACACCACTACTCTACACGTCATATTACTCTCCTAACAATGCACCACTTCTCTACTATCCATCTTTTTCTCTTATCAACGCACCACTTCTCTACGCTTCATCTTCCTCTAAGGTTGCAACACTTTTCAATAGCCAAGGGGTGCAAATTTTTCACCTAGGACATTACTACTACCACCACTACTACTATTGCTACTGGTATCCCCACTGGACACACTATCGTGAATTCCATGGCTCTTTGTAGGCCTATCCTCATATGTGCTCCTCTCTGTAGCAACATACTCTTTCACACTACCACTTGGTGTAGTTTATTTTCTCTTCATCCCGATCCCGACCCTTTGTCATGCACCCCTGGCTAACTCTTTTCCACTTTTATCCTCTACTTTCCTTCTTAGCTCAACTCTTCTTGAATATCTATCAACTCTTTTTATCCTCTACTCCTCTAGGTCCATTCCATTCCTCACTTCATCTCAACAATTTTTGGATCCTCCTCAACGAATTCATTTCCTCTCTCACTTTTCCTCGTCCTTGAAACCCCCCTAGTGCTGGGGGATTTTACTCAACCATTCTATTGGGATCCATGTACATCAACCCTTTCTCCACAAACAACATCTTTATCTAGAGTGGAATATCTTCCAACATTTGTTTCCTCAGACCTTCTGTGAACTTTCTTTTAGCCTCACTAAAAGAATCAATGTACTCTAGAGAAAATTCAACAATATATCCTTATTTTACTTGAGAAATACAAAATTAAATAGCCCAAATCCACTCATTATCCAACACTTTCAATCTCTCAAGCGTGGCTTGATCCCAAACCACTAGTTCTAAAGGCCAAATTGTAGAATTGGTAGCAGTTTTCCTTTTTATCCATTCATACAACAAACAAGGAAATTCAACAAAGAAAAACTTATTCATATCAGGGTAAAGATAATCATATTTCCATCTCTTCACATTCACTCTCAACCCTTGAGTTTCTTGCAGGGGAAACCTATGCTCTTTTGCAGATAGACAATCTTGAATTTTCTCTTGAGATGGATACCACCTCATCTCTTGACTTCATTATTCCCTACAATAATTTTAGGTCTCAACAACATAACCATTCGTTGGTGTTTTGTTCCACGCTTCCACATGTCCTTCTTAATGCTGGGGAGTTTAGACCCAGGGTTAGTCTAGAGTTGACTAATAAAAACCCCAAAGCATCGACATATCAATCTTCGACCAAGGCTGAGAAAGGTCTCACCCGAGATTCAGAGAAGATCATAGAGACCATAAGGTATTATGATAGGGTTGAAGGATTAAACATACCAATATCCATATGGGATGGAATTCATACATTCCATAACCGACGACTCATTGTGCTAACAACTAAAACAATACATGCACATATCCAAATAACACATGATAGACACACAATAGATCAAAACTCCAACAACTTTATTATTCCTTTAATTCCATAAAACATAGTATACATTAAGAAGACTACATTAAACAACAATGGAGCTTCATATCTTCTTTAGATATTTCCTTAGAAATACAACTCATTGCGCAATGCACTTCCTTTTAAATCTCAAACATATGACAGACTCAAACTTATATTCATAAGAATTGCAACATTACAAAAGGATCATAGTGAGATCAATACCAACAAATCAATGGATCTCATCTAACCATATAACTCTATTTATGATGTCGCTTCTTTTGTTTATATCTTTATCTGCTTAGGAGTTTTCTCTGAATCAGGGCAGTCTTAGCTACCTCACCAACTCATATTTTGTCAGCTCCATGATCCGTTGTGATGCTGGCATTAATCATTAGAGAGGATTTCCCGATGATTCCTTTCTTGATTCCAATGTGCATCTTCTTGATTTCCAGTGCACATCAAAACTAGGACCGACATGAATTTGGTAGACTTCAAGCTTGGTGTGCAATATAAAAACTCGTTCCGGTGTGCACTTCTTGTCATTCTTCGTACATTATCTTAGGCATGCGTAAAAATTGGAATGAGCGTACATGACTTCATTTGTGTGTGTGCACGAAATGAACCCAAAACTTTGGTTTCCAACAAATGTCACGAGATCATATATATATTGTATTGTAAGCAATGAAGATGATATGATGAAAACAATATCAGAGGTGCATCTCTAAACAGATTGTTGGTTTTCTTGATTTGGGTTTCTAGGGTAAAATATCTATGTAATGTGTGTGTGTGTGCGCCACTGTAGCTTTTCTGTTTTTATTAAGAATCTATTTGCAGTAATTAATTGTACAAGGTTAAAATCTACATTTGGTATCAAAGCAGTTATTGGCTTCATGGGGATGCCTTTGTAGTCAGGGGTTTGGATTGGGTCTGTGATAAACCTTATTACAGTGGGAGGTCTATGATATCAATTCTTCAGGTGAAAAGAAATGGCGAGAAATTCAAAAATAGATATGAAATTTAATGGGAAAAGTTTTGAGTTGTGGAAGCCCAAGATAGACTATTTGTTGGTGGACAAACATGATCATTTTGGATCCAGCTATTGCACCTACAGGAATGTCAAGAGAAGACTAGGAAAATTTGGATTAGAAGGAGAAGAGCACAATCTTGTTGTGTCTCTCAGATTCAGTATTACTGAATGTGTAAATGGAAGCTACAACCAAGGAATTATGGGATAATTTAGGGGTTTTGTAACAATATAAATACTTGGTAAACAAAATATTCCTTCGGAAGAAGTTGTACAACCCAAGGATGGAATATGGAGACTCAGTGATAGAGCATCTGACCGCCTTCAATATTATGGTAAGTTAGTTATTTTCAGTTGATATTGATATTTTTGATGAAGATATATGTATTAGTTTATTGTGCTCTTTACCAAACTCATGGGATAGTCTAGTTGTGGCAATATGTAGTAATTCAACTACTTTAACTTTGAATGATGTGGTCTCATCCTTTTTTTCAAAGGAGATGAGGCAAAAGAATATGGAAAGCCAAAGAACATATGCTTTATTTGCAAGAGGACATTCCCGAGATAGAAATAAATCTAAGTCCTCAAGTGGGAGATCTAAATCTAAGGGAAGATCTAAATCTCTTGGAAAATTTGTAAAGGTATGTTGGAGATTGTCGAAAACAAGGGCACTACAAGAAACTGTTGATACTAAGAGGGGGGTGAATTAGTATCAAGTACAATTTAAAACCTTTTTCAACTTATACTTAAATCATTCAATTATATCCAATGAGCAATGAACAATAGTATAAGAGTTACACCGATACACCACAATACACCATGCACAATATATGAGAGATAATCAATAGTTATTGTTCAAGGGAAGTAATGAATTCCAAAGGTAGCTACAACTTCCAAATGTAAAGAGAGGGATAAACCTCCAAGAGGAAGATACAATCCTCCAATATCAATATAGAGTTTAACTCTCCATCCTTGCCCCTTCCTTCCACCCAATAATATACGAGAAATAATAAAACTTTACATTAAATCATCACCATCAACCAATCATCACATAGAACCTGATAATGCTTCCTGAGACTTCTTCAATTTATGTAATTCTTCAATTCTTGGAGTACTTTGATCCTATAGATAATATTACTCAATGTATTCTCTGAAACTCCTCCAATTTTCACTCCTTGAATCCTCACCAAAAATAAGTTATAGAGAGAATGGTAGACCTTGTTCAATTCTAGTTTATTCAGGAGATTGAACTTGTACAGAATGCCCCACACTCAATATTTAACATTAGATTCTAAAACTCTCACAAAAGAAACTACAGTCCATAATATTTCCAATTAAATTTGTCCAATGTCATTTGGATTCACAATGAAGAAGTTATGATTGTTTTACCTGGAACACCTGTTTATTGACTAGCTTCAGGATTGGTCACAAACCCTATCTTCCACAGAGTGTATCTCCATAATTATAGCGAATCAAGAGATGAAATTTTTACCACAGGTACCTTGATATGTCTTCTCAATACCATATCAATTTCACCATCTGAATCGTTCTATAAAAAAAATTATAGAAAAAATGGTAAGATGAACTGAAAATAACATACCTTAGAACACATCACCAAAAGACTTCATCCTCCCTTGAAATCCGACCTTCTTTACTTCTGATTTCCTATGAAATTTGACTTGTGTGTCAAATGAATGTATAATAATATTTATTTATACAATTTATGTCACTTCCTTTTAACATTAGGGCCAACCTGTCAATTTTTTATTTTGTAATTCTTTTCTTTAATTATCTTCAGGGCCTACATGTACTTCCTTCTTCAATTCACTTTGTCATCTTCAAAAATTCATTTCTCCTCAACCATGAGGATCCACGTGACATGCCACATACCACCGAAAACAACATGATGTATATTATCCATCCATGGGTCTTTTATCTACATGTGCATTTTCCTTCATGTCCAAATACCGTCATCAATCTTGCGATCCAAAACCCATGACTAGCGTTGACATCAATGACAACAACCAATCTTCCAACAATCTCCCCCTTTTTCATTGATGGCAACACTCATGCTCCCCCTATTATCATGATCCCAATTTCTCTCCCCATTTGACATCAATGGAAAAGGGTAGGGTTTCTCCCCCTGAGTTTAATGACAAAAGGTAACTCTCTTCTTTGGGGCTGCTCCCCTTGAACATATGGCACTCAATAATACTTCATCCTTATTTTTTGTCTTTGGGACTTTTTCTTCCTTGGAATCATTTTGTGTGGCTTCTGTCTTCTCTCTCTTCTTCATGTCTAGGATGTATATGTTGTTCGGTCTTCTTGTTGCAGTTGTAACCAATCTTCTTGAGTTATTTTCTCTGATTTTACATTTTCAGGAGTCAAATGTAAGAGTGTATCCTTGATCACACATTTTACTAACACTGAGTAGATTATGCTTCAAGTCTTCAACCAATAGGACATTCCTTTCTTTTACATTTTTTTTTCCAAGTTCTACTACACCTTCTCCAAGTATTTTGGCAGATGAGTCATCTCCAAATGCAACATTTCCACCCTTTCTCTTCCAGCTAATGAATTTGTCTTGATCCCCGGTCATGTGTGAAGAACATCCCCTGTCTATGTACCATTCATCTTCTTCTTTACATTCTTCAACGATCAATGCTATTTGACAATATTCATTGTTTGGAATCTCTTTCCTTCTCCATATTTTGGTTGGCATAGGGACATCTTCATTCATATATCTACAATCTTGTGCTTTGTGACCAAGATAATTACATTTGTAGCATGCAATATTTTTTTTCCATCAATGGGGAAAATGAATTATAACTTTCGTTGACAAATCCACGATTATTTCCATATCTTCTATTTACACCATTCATGTTTCTTGCGTATGTGTTCCTTTCATTGATTCTGTAATTAATTGCCTTATGTCCAAATTTTTTGCAAGTATAACAATGACCAAGAAAGAAATTTTGATACCTTGGAGTAAGTGGGCTTCTTTGTGATGTAGTCCATCTAGGTTCATGATATATTCTTCTATAGTTTCCTTCATACTAATTGAAGCTTCTTTGATTCCTGAAGGTAGGAGGTCTTCTTGGATATTCATCTCTTTTGTAATCATTCCTTCTTTCTGGTATCCTAGTCCACTTCTCATCAACTGTCTGTGTAGCTCTTTCTTCAACCTTCTTGTTGGTATTTGCATCTTCTTTGTATGAAGTTTCACCCATGCATCCAAGATGTGTTAAGTCTTTTGGCACTTGAGAGTTTCTTAAGCTCTTCCTCAATGAGACAACTTCTTGTTCAAGTTTCTCACAATCTTGTTCTTTCTTCATCATTTGGACATTCCTTACTTCTCCTATTCTTCTTTCTTCTTCAAGTAGAGTTTTCAAGGAAATGGTTTCTTCTCTTAGTTTCTCAAAGTCTTATAATTGTTTCTTCAAGATTACAACTGTCTTTTCACAACTACCCAATTCA
>ML777506.1:265709-302865 GCA_009831015.1 Picea engelmannii
AAACTGAAGTTGTCTCTTCCGCTGATCGGCTCTGCGCTTATACTCCTGATTTGAGTCCTGCAACCGCTGCTTCACCTTCGTGTGAAGTTCTCTCATGGCTTCAGCGAACTCTTCAGCGCTCACGCTGCTAGTCGAAGCCGGTTCTGACTCCCTGAGCTCAGATACTCCCCTCGGCTGTGTCCCATACAAAATCTGGAATGGGCTTTTTCCTGTACTCCGATTCACCGAATCATTGTATGCAAACTCTTCTTGTGGTAATATCTGATCCCAACTGCTGTGATTCTCTGTCACCAAGCTTCTCAATAGATCCCCCAGACTTCTGTTCACCACCTCTGTTTGCCCATCCATCTGAGGATGGTAAGCTGAAATAAACGCTAAGTTAGTTCCCAGCTTCTTCCATAGCGTCCTCCAAAAATGACCTATGAATTTGGTATCCCTGTCCGAGACTATACTTCTCGACAATCCATGCAGTCTGACGATTTCTTTAAAAAACAAGTTTGTGATGTGTGTCGCATCGCTGGTCTTCTGACACGGAATAAAATGCGCCATCTTCGAAAACCTGTCCACCACCACGAAGATGGAATCAACACCTCTCTGCATTCTTGGCAACCCCAGAACAAAATCCATGCTGATCGCCTCCCATGGCCTCTCGGGTATGGGCAAAGGCTGATAAAAACTGGCATTCTGCTTCCGGCCCTTCGAATGTTGACATATCCGACACTTGTCAACAAACCTCTTTACCTCTGCTCGCATGCCTGGCCAATAATACGATTCGCTCAGCTTGGCGAATGTTTTGTCATGTCCAAAATGACCTGCTAAGCCTCCACTGTGCTTCTCCTTCACCAAATTCTCCCTCATGGAGAAATTCAGAATGCACAGCTGATTGCCTCTAAACAAAAACCCTTCCTGGATCATGAAATATATCCATGGGCTCTGATCCCTGAGAACTGGATTCTCAGTTTCCTCGTACGCTTCTCCGAAGTCTACATCTCCAGCATACATGTCCTTCAGATTTTCAAAACCCAAGGTTTTGACTCTGAACTCCTACAACAATAAACATTTCCTGCTCAAAGAATCAGCCACTTTGTTAGCAGTTCCTGAAATGTGTTTGATTACAAATGTAAAATTCTGCATGTACTCTACCCATTTTGCATGCTTCTGATTCAACTTCTCTTGTTGACTTACAGACTGCAATGCATGGTTATCGCTGTACAAAATGAATTCTTTGGGTATCAATTAATGCCTCCACTTTTTCAATGCCTGTATGATGGCATAAAAATCCTTATCATACGTGGAGTATTTCAGCTTTGCATCATCCAGTTTCTCGCTGAAACATGCCACTGGCCTATCATCCTGACTCAAGACCCCTCCTACGGCATATCCGCTTGCATCACATTTCACTTGAAATGTCTTCTGGAAATCAGGCAACGCCAGAATTGGTTTCTCTGTTATCTTCCGCTTCAACAGATTGAAGCTCCTCTTAGCCTCTGCTGTCCAATGAAAACATTTATGCCGCTTCTTCACCGTGTCCATCATCGTTGCACTAATTCCACTGAAATTCCGAATGAATTTTCTGTAGAAACTAGCCAAACCATGGAAGCTCCTCACCTCGAAAACATTTATCGATGATGGCCAATTCTTGATCACTTCTACCTTTTCAGGATCCATTTTCAACTCATTCGCTGAAATCACAAAACCCAAATAAATGAGTTCTGTCTGCATGAAGGAACACTTCTTCATGTTGATCAGTAGCTTCTCCTGCTGTAGCTTCCTCATCACAATGGCTAAATGTTTCAAATGTTCAGCTTTGGTCTTGCTAGAAATCAATATGTCATCCAGATATATGACCACAAATTTGCCAATGAATTCCCTCAGGACTTCATTCATCAGCCTCATGAATGTGCTCGACGCGTTTTTCAAACCAAACGGCATGACCAACCATTCATACAAACCCTCATTTGTTTTGAATGCTGTCTTCCATTCATCTCCCTCTCTCATGCGAATCTGATGATATCCGCTCTTCAGATCAATCTTTGAAAAATAATTTGCCCCACTTAGGAAATCCATTAGATCATCCATCCTCGGCAGTGGAAATCTGTATCTGATGGTGATTTTATTTATCGCTCTAGAGTCTGTACACATCCTCCAGCCTCCATCCTTCTTCGGACTTAGTATTGTCGGAACAACACACGGACTCAGGCTCTCTCTGACCACTCCTTTATCCAACAGATCCTGTACCTGCCTTTTGACTTCCTCATTTTCTTGTGGTGTCAACCTGTATGCTTCCTTATTCGAAAGGCTTGCTCCAGGTATGAGGTCAATATGGTGACTCACACTCCTCATCGGTGGCAACAAACGAGGTAGTTCGTCCACGATGATATCAACGAACTCTCCCAATAGTTCCTGAATCTCGTCTGGTAAGTCATCCACTCTTGTGCTTGTCAGGAAAATTCTCGGCTTCTTGACAACAAATAACTGTGGATCTTCATTCTTCTCCATCTCTGTGAGAAGTTCCTTCCCGCTCATGAGAAGTATTGTGTTGTTTACTTCCGGCTTCACTTCCTTATCCTTTATCGGAAGCAATTTATGGGTTCTCCCATCCTTTTCCAAAGTGTATGTGTTCATCCTTCCGTCATGAACTACATTTCAGTCATACTGCCATGGTCTACCCAGCAATATATGACATACATCCATGGGAATGACATCACACAGAATCTCATCATGGTAATTCCCAATCTTGAATTTAACTAAACATCGTTTAGTGACACTTACCCGGTGTCCTTTATGTAACCACGAGACTTTATATGGACTTGGGTGCTTAGTTGTTTCCAGCTCCAGCTTTTCCACCATCTCGGATGAAACAAGATTATCGGTGCTCCCACTGTCAACTATGACCTTGCATTTCCTGTCCTTGGCTGTAAAAGTCGTTCTGAACAGTCTGCTCCTCTGCACTGAGCTTTCCACCTCTTTCTTAGGTGTCAAAAGGATTTTATGTATTCTTAGCGATCTTCCGCTGTTTGCATCTTCATTCTCAACATCACGCCTCTGCGCCTCAGTGATGTGAGTTTCTCCTCTGTCCACTTTCCTATCTGGACAATCAACAGATTTGTGTCCATCCTTTCCACATGTAAAACATGTGATGATTCCTCCTCGTCCTCTTCCCCTACCTCTGGTATGAGGAAAAGTGTTTGCGTCAGCATAACCGCCACCCTGCTCTGTATGCTGCCTCCTCGGCTCAACATATTGCTGCCTCTGTGAGGTCCCACTTCTTTCAAGTTTACCCTGAGGTTTCTTCCACTCCTCCTTGGGCTTCTGGAATTTTTCCTGGGCGATTGCCTTGCCTCTTGGCTGACTCCTGCCTCGCCCTTGCTGTCCTTGCTTGCGGCTCAGCTTCTATTCAGCTTTTAGAGCCATCTGGTACGCATCCTCAACTGTTCGGATGGTAACCATGCTCAATTCATCCTGAATGTCATACCTCAGACCATTCAGATACCTCGCCACCTTTTCATCATCGCTCTCCCGATGACCTACTCTGATGTTGAGTCTGTAAAACTCCTCGGTGTACTCCTTCATCGTCATCAACTTCTGTCTCGGGTTCTGCATTCACCTGAATAGAGTGATCTGATAATCTCTGGGGATGAATTTCACTTTCATCTTCGTGATCATCCTGTCCCAGCTTTTGATCTTCTATTTTCCTTTGGAACGTCTATCCGCCTGCAGCTCATCCCACCATAAGGATGCATGTCCTTTCAACTTAGTAACAACATGCCTTATCTTCTTGTCTTCTTTGATATCTTCGTAATCGAAGTAGGTGTCAAGAGCTCAGATCCAATCCAGCAACTCTTCTACATCCAGGCTTCCCTCGTAGACAAGAATGTCCATCTTGGTCTTAGAACTCATCCGGGCGATGGCTTTTATCAATTGCTCCGTTGATGCATCCTCTGTTGTGACCTCTTCTGCATGTCCAGCTTCCTCTTCCACCTCGGAATCACTGAACTCTCCAGCGTCGACTCTGCGTCTTTGCGTTGTCTCCATCTCCTCAAGCCTTTCTCAGAGATCTCTCATTTGGCGCTCCATTTCTGGATTCCCTGCTGGCCTTCCTCTCCTTCGGGCATCCTTCTCTTCTTGATCAGGTGACTACCTTTCTCTTCGAGGCGGCATGATGGATCTTTGTCTCTGCTACAGAAAGCAAATATGCTCCTGCTCTGATACCACTCTGACGCAAGTCACCCTTAGCGACAACCCGCTCACACTAGGACCTTCTTCGTCTCAGGCCCGAAGAGTCAAAGAACTCTTCCAACTCCTCTCGGGAGTTCTCACTACCCACAACACTCCTTTCTGACCTCCCTCCAAAATCGGGAAATCAAAATTTGCGATTTCGCGAGTCCCGTGAGCATAGTTCACATGCAACCCAATACCCCGAACCCCGATGGTCAAAGAGTCAACGACTTCGTTCTTATCGGGGATTTCCCTATCGGGAAATCGACACCTACGATACTGCGATTCACATACATGGTGAGTTCCTGAATCCTGAAATTCGATGGCACGTGCGCTGCCTCCCTGCCACGTCACCTTCTCTCTCCTCTATATTGGGAATCACAGGATTGCGATTTCAAAGGTCGCGATACTTGTGTTTTTGAAAAACCCCGAATGTCGAACCCCGAGTCCTAGGGATCTCATGCCACATGTCCCTGTATGATCGGTGGCTCTGATTAATTTGGGAAATCGCTCCTCGCGATTTCAAAGGGTATGGAATTCTTGTCTACACAAACCCTGATATGCCGATATGCGATGGCTATGGGTTCTTCCTGCGCCCAAGAGTTAAATTCCTCGCTACTTCTCCATGATCTGACGGTCTGCGGGACTTCACGATTCTTCACAACGATCCCTAGCTGTCGATTCTCCTCCTTGAGGATTTCTTCTGCTCCAAAGCTCTGTTTCTGTTCAAGCCCCTCCTGGGTCCTTCTCCTACGGTATCAAGAAGGAACTATTCCTCCTGAGCTTGTAGGATTTGATTCCCTCAGAGACCTTTTGCACACTCTATGTGCTCGACCTTCAACGGTTCTCTAAGAGTCGAATTCTTTCAGGTCCTATGCACTAACAGCCACAGTAGCCCCTGTTCCCCCCTGCCCTGGCTAACTGCTGAGATTTCAACTCCGGCCTACGCTTCTCCTGCACACTCTAATAACCCAATTCAACTTATGGGCAGATGAGAATAAGAGTTTAACCATATAGCCTCATCAACACACTCTATGCGGATGAATTCCACTGCACTCTATGCAGAAATCCCCTGGCTTAGACAGAGAAACAATTGAAACTCATTCTCCTCTTTCTCACAGATTTCTAATCAACTATGAAATCACATACGCAGGATATCAAAGAAAACGTATGACAGAAAGCAAACATACATGAGCATAATATCAACACAGAGAAACAACACAAACCATGAAAGTGAATCAAAGACTTCCTTCTATTAATTCAATCTGTACATGGGTGTTCTTCACCAGTTCTCTGCTCTGCTCTTCTCTTGCTCCTGTTTGATAATTGCGAATGTTACAGTGTACAAAGGAGGGTGCCTATATTCCGTTTGCCCTCTCGAATTCTACAACTATAAAATCTACAATAAATTCCTATCTAACAACATTAAAATTATTAAATGCCTCAGCTACCTAAGGACATGAGCTTAAAGGCTCACGGTCCATTTACAATATACATAGTGCGTTCCTTATGAATGCCTTCATCTAAAGGGCGGCGCAACAACTTTCCAAATCATTTCAAAATTTGTGTGCTGGCGCTATCCAGCTGTTTCCTCTAAATGTGTTGGCTCGCTTGATGAGTGAGCAATGCTCCTGCATCACATATGCTAGTGTAGTTGGTAGTTTGATGCATGAAATGTTATGTACTAGACTAGACATTGCACATGAAATGATAAATTTGAGCAGTTATATGTCATAACCATGGAAGGAACATTGGACAACAATAAAGAGGGTTTTCATTTATTTGTGTGGCACTTCTAATTATAGATTGTGCTACCAAGGAAGAATAGTATTGGATAGAGTGTTGGACATGCACATGTTTGTTGATGCAGACTAGGCTGGAGATATGGATCAAAAAAGATCTACAAGTGGATATGTGTTTAACCTATTTGGAGGAGAAATCAGTTGGATGACAAAATACAAGTTGTAGTGTCACTTTCAACTAAAAAATTTGAATACATGGCAGCCACTCATGCAAGCAAGGAAATAGTATGGTTACAAATATTGTGTTCAGGTATTGGGTTGGTGCAACAAGCTATAAGGATATATTGTGATATTCAAACTGCAATCTTCTTTGCAGATTCATTGAAAACGTCTATGAGCAATGAGAATTTATCATGGTGTAGAGAAACTATGGGCATTATTTCCTTAGATTGTTAACTATGTGATCTTGTAACTCCCTGTGTGCAAAGAAAATAACAAGTGGGATAATGTTGGTTATGTATTATATTATTTTCTTAACCAAACCTAGTATTTGCGTTGCATCAGGTGGGCACACACCTATGGGTGGGGGGCTAGCCCCCTCCTAGAAGGGGCATTGCAACCCCCCCTTCATGGGGGGTCATAGGGGGGGAAATACCCCAATTTTTTTCGTGTGGTTTTTGCATCCGTTTTTAGTGGTTTTTTGGCACATGGTTTTTTCCGATGGTTTTCTAATTTTTGTTAAGGAATTAAGTTTGTTTACTAGTTGGGGTCAATGGATTAGGGGTTTTGGATGTCGCATAATACTAAATATATATATTGTATTGTAAAATATGAATTTTATATTATGAATAAAAGACTATAGGTACAACTCTAAATAGGTTGTTGTTTTTTCCCGTTTGGGTTTCCAGGGTAAAATATTTGTGTAATGTGTGTGTGCCATTGTTTCTTTTCTATTTCTATTAAGAATCTATTTACAATAATTAATTGTACAAGGTTAAAATCTACAATCATGGCACCATTGAAAGTAGAAAGTAATGTACTCATAATCAAGGGCTTGAATCCGATCCGATTCACGATAGGTGATACAAATGGATTCAGGTATAGACACCGAGACATTCATGTATATGCAAATTCTTGCGTAGGCAGTGTATCAACCCTGCTTGGTTGCTTATGTTGATTTAACATAAGTTTGTAGGGTATTCCCAATACCTGCTAAGATTTTTTCATGCCAATACTCGTGCGACAATGAATATAGTTGGACCCAAATAGGGACATAAGAGAAATCCTCCTTATCTGGGTTGAATTTCTCCATCCAATAGTGCAGGTGAAATCCAATCAAGTGAAATAAGTAAGGACCATTTTTAAATACCTTCTCATGATCTTCATGATTGTGGAATATGGTTATAAAAAATCCTTTGGAACCCAACTTGAGATCAAATCAATCTTGGGGTTTCCAACGATAGTTGATCCAAGTAATAAGATCACTCTTTGTAGGACAAAGACTAAGGAATTCTCCAATGACCGCATGGTCTCACATGTACTGAACATACCTTCCAACCATTGGTGAGCTAATTTCATACTTGGGCATATCCTTTGCTTTGGGAATGCATTGACCTAGTTTCCATTTGGGATTTTCTTCATTTGACTGAGAAGGATCCACCATATTGGTATGATCACCCGATGTTTCTCTTGAATCATGTTTATGGAGGGATGTAGATCCCACTGGAGTTTCATGAGTGACATATTAGGAATTTCAGCTAGAGACAAGGAGAGAAGACCCAAAGGAGGGGGGTTGGGACCCCTCATGTTGCCAACCATGGGCACCACCAGGCAGAGGACAATGCAGAGTAGGAAAACCTATGCCACTAGGGATTGACCATGACCGAACACAAGAGTATTAACACTTCATGTTTAATTGTTATATCAAATCTTATTAAATCGATACAAATCCATTGACTAAAACTAACACTATGATATTTTATATTAAATATGCTATAAAAACTTAATATTTTTTTACAACATACTAACCACTATTTTTTTAACAAAATATTAACTATTATAAAGGCTCTTCCTTATTATTTCTTTGAAATAAAAATCTCCATTATATCTAGGTCAATCTTAACATAACCACTGATTTGTTAACAAAATATTAACTATTATAAAGGCTATTGCTTATTCTTTCTTTGAAAGAAAAGTCTCCATTATATCTAGGTCAATCTTAACATATATAGTTCCATTTTATACATAATGATGTCATTTCATTTACTTTTATGTTTGAATTTGTTTTATTTTTAGAGGAATAGGCACATTGTTTAAAATAATACACATCCATATAGATATAGTTAAAACATTTTAAGAGATAAAAGGAGAAAAAATAATCTAATGGAGAATAGAGAGCTAGGGTGTTAGTGTAGCTTTGGATGTGGCTATGTAAACAATTTATCATTATTTTTAATCACTATTTGTTATGCCACTCTAGCTAGATTGCACTAACTTTGATTACACCATAGAACCTTCCATAAATACTCTAGGTGACATTTATGGCTACCTCTAGGTCCAAAATCATATCACTTGATTTATAGGTTGCTAGATGTATTAACAAAACTCTTATATTGAGGAACAATAAACATGATGGCACTGTGCAAGGCTCCCAAAAATTCATCTTAAAAGTTTACCATGAAGTAATAATGAAAAAACTAAAGGTAATTCTTGTAAATATTACTATTATTGAATAAGATAATGTTTGTATATTTTATAAATAACTTCCATTTTCAATTTCTTTGTTGGCTACTTGTTACTAGAGGTTGTGATTAGGGTTTGGGTTAAGGAGGTATTGGAACATCATTGTTGGAATTGTGTTAGCACCCACACTATGACATGAGAATTTTTTTTTTTGTTCTCTTTTATTGAAAATATGCATGTTGCTTGGAATTGTATTAGCACCCACAATATGGAAAATGGGTTTTTTTTTGTCTCTTTTATTGAGAAGATGTGTTTTCTTCCCATCATTTCTCATGGACATCATGTTTGTAAAAATACTTTGGTTGTATTGTCACCTTGGGTGGAGGGGTTTTCCACTGACCAAAATTCCCAATTATATTATGCGTGGGTTGTGTTCCGTGCATTATTTATGTAGTTATGACCCTTTCTAGACCATATTCAATGTTCATTAGAGGCTTTATATATCACACACCTTATCAATATTTCAACCCTAGACCCCCAAAAATTGTTTTACTAATATACATTATGTTCAAGGATATGAAGGACTTCGAGGGGATAGAATGATGAAACAACTTGTGAGATAAAAATGCTTAATTATTATTTTCAATTTTATATTATGGACCATAAAACCTATTACTAGTCACTAATGGCCCAGTTATACCCCCTAGTTATCATTTCTAGATTAATCGCTCAGATCTAGGTGCCCAATTTGTTCCACATGCCAAAAATGTCACTAAAGATGGATGGGTTAATGTTATTTGAAAGAATGAACAAAATAATAATATCACTATTATGCCAAAATCATATCTTTCCAAATCATCTTCTATTGGGATAACTTTAGTTATGCTCACAATGTTAGCCATTAGAAAGAAGGTGGCCATCTAGATCCTTCTAAAATGATGATCCTAACAATGGAATTTTTTGGGTCATGATTTTTTGATACATTTTTTGGGGCCTTACCTTGTATTTTTTGGGGGAACTTACACACACAAATTGGGGACCCAAATCAGTGTGCTAATGATCTTTCCAATGAGATAAAGAAGACCCAAAAATGATAATTGAGAGAAAAGTTATGATCTTGATAAAGCTCTCCCAATCATTCTAGGGTTTAGGTTATTTCTTTTTAGGTGTTTTATTCTTCTTAGGTTTTGATGGAATCATTGTAAAATGTAATTTTAGCCTCTTGTTATGAGCCATTTGTGAGTGAGAATAGTTGTCATATCTCTTCTTAGGGATAGAATACCACCTCCTAGCTATTTTGTATGTATATTGTAGTTTTTTTTAACCATTTGATTCATTAATAAAAGTTTTCTTTTAGAGTGATACTTTCCTTTCAACACCGTATTTATGTTCTATTTTCATTATTGTTTGTTCTTTCATTTTATTCTCAATATGATTTAGATTATTGGTATTAGAGAAATATGATCTATGTTTTTTTTCCATGCATGTCCTAGATGAGGCCAAGGTAGAGAGAGTTGTGCATCTAACTAACCAATCTAGTGAAGGATTCCCTCACCAACCCAAGTGTCCTCCCATGGAGGATGAAGTCAAAAATGACAATGAAGTAGGATATCAAGATGTTAGTCCAAGAGTCCCTTGATCAACAAAGGAATGAGATGATGGACCATTTGACCTAGATCCTTTAACGACTCCCAATAGTGACCAAGGAACCTTTGAAAATAATCCATTTCATAGGAATGAAACCCTTCAAGGTACAAGTTAATTTTTGTATCCATCTATTTGAAGGAAAGATATATGTAGGAGATTTAGAGAGATGTTTAAATTTTCTAGAGGGATATTTCATTGTCACAAATTTTCCAACAATGAGAAGATTACTTTTGCACTCCAAAAATCCCTTCCCCATGTCAAATATTGGTGGGATACTTACTGTGTGCAACATGATGGAGATTTTGAACTGTATGCAACATAAACTACTTTGGGGAGATTTGTTGATAACCTCAAGCAGAAGAATTTACCTATTGGAAACTATGAAGACTAGCACATGAAATGGACAATATTCCACCAAGGAAAAGACCAGATTGTGCGAGAGTACACCAATTCCTTTCATAAGATACATACAAATCTAGGTATTCAGGTGTAATATCCCCCAACAGAGCCCCAATTGTAATTATGAATTGTAAACATGTTTGTTAGGCTAGTGAGCCGAGTTATAATAAGCTCAGAGGCTTATGTGATGACTAGGCCAGAGAGCCTAGGATGCTAAGGCTATAAGCCTGATTTTTGTATATGTAATTATGCAGATGATTAATAAAAATTACACATCGTTGCGTGTAGAACGAACATGATAAAAGAGAATGGGGGACTAAACTCCACTAGGATGGGTAAGGGAGAGGGGGCTGAGAAGTTGTAAAGAGGGGCTAAGTCTAAGGGCTTAAGTCCAAGAGAATAATAATTTATTATTATTCCAAAAGATGATTAGAAGGATATGTTTTTATCCTAAGTTCCTTTGGGAGGACAGGTGACTTCCAAAGGGAAAAGAACGTGTTGCATGAGCGATAGGTGTTGGATCATGCACATGTAGTCTTAAAGGGGAAATTATTTTTGTTGAGAAGGGGGGCACTCACTCACTCAAGCAGGGAGGTTCACGCACAGACTGTTTTGTCTCTCATGCTCTCACCATATTCGTTATGCTAGACCAGTCTACCCCATCTCTCCTCACGAGTTCAATCACGCACTGAGAAAGCACGCAGCCAAACATTCCTCCATTGCTGAACCCGTGGCCATCGTGCACCTATGTAATTTACTAAGTCGTCCCTTTCCTTACCCTAATTTTCTATTGTGGTTTGAAGAGGTGGGTTGTCAGCCCTATGAGAAACTCTCTCTCCAGGTGAGAGAGGTCATTGTGGATTGAAGAAGCAGGTTGTCTAGCCTATGAGAAACTCTCTCCATGTGAGAGAGTGTGTTGAGGAAGTGAGTTCTCCTGGAGGGGGTCCCGTAGCTTCTACAAAGCTCTTAGACTTCTAGTCCGACCTGTTGTTGAAGCCTTGGAAGGGAGGCAGAGAAGTTGATGGACTGTGTGACAGTGAAGGTGTATACTCTTGGGGTGGGATAGACATGTGGGGAATGAGTGTCTGTGAGTAGTGGGTGTAAGTGGCTCCTGGGAGAGAATCCTTCCTCTTAAACTATGTGAATTTCCTATTGACCTTGCCTAGCCTAAGAATCCCTTTCCCAATGGAGTTTAGTCCCAGCTCAGGGGTGACCCACTGCTGAGCATGATGAGAAACATTGTCTATGGATGGGAGGTTCGTGGAAGGTTTGCACATAGTTGGTGGTCTTCTAATAAAAGATAAGTACCACTTTTATGTTCATTTACATGCTATGTAATGGTACATATGTTGTAATTTATGAGTATTTCCTATGTAATTTGTATATCTTTCATGTGTAGTCTTACTGTTATTTTCGCATTAATATGTTATATATATGTAGAATAGTCATTATATGTTTATATGGATGTGTATTTTTTTTCCGCAAATATCTTTGTGTGGCATAGATTAATAGTTTAAGGCTGGAGCTGTCAGAAATTAGAGTAGAGCAATAGAGCTGCAGGAGTAGTGTTTCTTGGCCTGTTGGTGGCTGGGGATGTTACAAATTGGTATTAGAGCCAAGGTTCAAGCACTTAGCCTAGATGGGTCGGATAAGTGGTCATTGGAACCAAGGTTTCAGGTGAAAATTGTGTCAAGAGGAACCAATTTCGAACCTAAGAACATTCATGAGTGCCAAGAGGTTACATTGGTCGTGTTACAAATATCAGGAGGTGTAGAAGTATTATAAAACCACGACAGACGTGGTATTGGGACACAGATTAATGTGGTTCATTGGAATCTATTTAGGAGAAGGAGGAAAATTCCCAACCGTCAGATTTGGAGAAAAGTGCAGGAGGGGTAATCTGAAATTTCTTTAGAATTTGAGACAAAGATTTCAAAGTTAATTGTTGTCAAAAGGGACAAAATTTGAGTTTCAGAGCATCCTTGGGTGGAAGGAGTGCGTCGATAGAGTCTTTGACTCAGAAATCTCGAGAGAAATAGCTTGATTTTTCTTGTGAAGGGATGCAAAGATCCGTTGCAAGGAGTGCACAGATCCAAAGGTTGACTAAGTGTCGAAGCAACCCTCTAATGAGAAAAGGGTTCAAGAAAAGAAGCACCAAAGTCCAGAGTAATCCAAATCATCTGTCAAAAGAGACACGTGTTGACATATTGGCTTGTTCAGGAGAATTAGCGTGTGCTGAGGTGATAACTCTCGAAGCCTGAAGCTCCGAAGCCCCAAAGAGCCGAAGTAGTGAGTCATGATGATGTCACTTGGAGGTGACATGGACCTCTCCTATACCTTCCATGTGCCCCCACCTGGATTGTGGATGGTTGTACTATTTGGAACCGGAGGGTAAATAAGTCTGAAAATTTAGAATTCAGGAGACTGGAAGGAAGCAAGCGTAAAAACTTCGGAAGCCCAAAATTCAGGAGTGACATGGCATGATGATGTCATTGGGAATGACATGGAAACATGGGATCTATGCCATGTGTCAGTGGGTTTCAGATCCGTCAAAGATTGAAATGCCATTTGGAATGTGACACATGTCACCCATTTGATTGGGTCGTGTGTCAACCGCTAGTATTCCACCACATGGCACTCCATATGAGTATGGTTAGTGGGGCCTCGAGGTTACATAAAATAGTTAAAGGTCAATATACGAAGAGACCAAACTGGAGTTGATCATGATACATCGATATTGATGAAGAGGAGGCATTGCAGGGACCCAAGTTTCACGGGAGTTAATTCCCCAAGGTGGCCCCACAATCCAAACCATGGTTTTACCTAGGGGTTACGTGTCAACATCCGAGGAATTGTGGGCCAATAAGCGGGTTAATACAAAACCATCGATGCATGCCCCTGCAATTTGAAAGGTGTAAATATTTATGTGACATGTTAGTGTTCAAACATTGAAAAGATGGGGCCCAAAGGACACGTGGCACCAGATGTCGCAGTCCGAAGATGGGACTCTTCGGAAGAATTGTGCTATGTTATGCAGTGGAGGGACCCCCACCATTGAAGGAATAAAGGAAAAGGGGGGTGCAGAATTGATTACGAGACGTCGATATGAGCGTTG
Source organism: Picea engelmannii (assembly GCA_009831015.1). Taxonomy (NCBI): domain Eukaryota; kingdom Viridiplantae; phylum Streptophyta; class Pinopsida; order Pinales; family Pinaceae; genus Picea; species Picea engelmannii. The sequence goes on from ML777506.1 coordinate 279,513, forward strand.
ATGATCACAACCGATGAGACTTGCGTGAAGATTAACCACTATACGACAATAGTCATACCTGCTTGTTAAGGGTTATATCGCATCTAAGCCATTGGTTGCTGATGAAAAATGGACCATAGATCCACTCCCCATACTTCACAAGCTCTCCCATTCGTCACTCCAAGGAGTTACAATGACTTGGGTTAGGAACTTCCGAAGCCCGAAGTCCCGAATAAGTGCTTGTCGACCCAACGCTTGGCCACAACCTGTGGTCACATGGGTTGGGGGCTAAGAGAAAGGTGCTAGTGCCTGAAAACTGTGTCAAAGAAGGGATAAGGGGTTAGGAAGGAAGAATGTGGGTTTCATTTGGTTTGAACCCACATCAAAAGAATACTGAAGACCTACGAACTTTATGATAGGGTCCATCAAATATCTAAGAGACATTAGCTCAGAGAAAAGAGATCGCTGCACAAGAAGTGCATTGGAGAAGAAGGACAGGTTTTAAAGGATCATAGCTTTCTACTCAAGGCTCATAATTGATCAAGGAATCCATGGTTGGGAAGGTCTTAGAAAGAGGATTCTAGATGTAATGGTTACATTAAAATAGAAAAAGTGCTAGAGATGTCTCCAGATAGAAGAGATAAGGAAGAAGGACAGGGAAAATTATTTACTCTACATATGATATTTTTCAGAATTCATTGGATCAGATGTTGGGTTCGATAAGAAGCATGGAAACCCCAAATGGAATTCTTGTTTGGGGAAGACAGTCCAGGTCACAATATTTTCACATCAAATGTGAATGCTAGGTGGAGAAAACCATTTGCGATACATGATAATGCATGAACCATAAGTTCATATGGAGATGCAAAGCATGGGAATAAGGAAGGTTTTATGGAATATGAAAGAGTTTGGAGATAAGATGTGACATCTCCAAGGATCAGTCCTAAATATTGGAGGTATCACCTCTATTATTGCTATCATAATACGCAGTGGAAGCATGGCATGAAGGTCATCAAATATGGCATGACAAAAGTTGAATATGCATGTCAGAAGGCTAAATCAAATTGCTTCAAGAAAGAAGTTGGTGTTAAATAACCAAGGTTACTCAGAGAACATGGCTGGAATTATAATAAGAAGGCTAAATCAAATTGCTTCAAGAAATAAGTTGGTGTTAACTGATCAAGGTTACTCAAAGAACATGACTGGAATTATAATCCGTTCATGCAGGAGATGAATCAGAGGAATCCAAATAATAATGGAATGTTGGAAATTAATATCAGCATAATATGTGATGGAAATTATGAAAAGTAGACAAGGAAAAACTCCTGGATGGAGTCAAGTCCATGAACATCCTAAGATAATTGAAGAATAAATCATGAGATAGATATCCAGCTAATAGGAATGCATGTCAACACTCCAGGGAGGAAAGCTAGAATATTAGAGGATTGTTGATGCCCTCGAAAGGTGTGAAGGCATTTCCATAAGAGCATGGAGATATCAAGTCCAGAATAATTTAAAAGTGAAGTGACTTCTAAAAAGAAATCAATGAGGAACTAGGAAGAAAAAAATTGTTCTAAGCATGTTTTTGAATGCAGAGGATATGGTGCCTGACAAGAAGTCATCTTAAGTGACATAGAGCCATGAGTGACAACCCAAAATGTTGCAGGTACCACTTGAAGCTATGATGGTAAGGTGAAAGAAGTACTTTCAGTTAATTCTATGCAACTAGAAAAGGAGGCATATGTGCATCCTTAAAATATGCTAGAGATTGCCTAGGCAAGTTAAGTTTGACGCTAGTTGGAAAAGGGAAGAGAAGAGTGAAAGAAAACCTCAAGTACTAAAGTATTCCATCAGGAAAGGGATAAAGAAGTTCATTCCTGAAGAGTAACTGGATGTTGAAGAATCCAGAGTCTACAAAACAACTTTGTTTGGAATTTAATTCATCCAAGTATGAGTTGGGATAGTTGGATCCAGGAAATTAATGAAAGTTGAAGGTTAATATCAGCTTAGTTTGAGACTATAAATTCAAAAGAAGCCAAGAGTGATTTGGATAGAAAGTGCTCATGTCAGAACTAATCATGTACAATGATTACAGTGGGAGCACAAGAATATCCAGGAATTTGGGAAGAATTGTAGACTTTTGGGATCAACAAGGAAAAGTTTTACATGGAGGAAGAAGTTGCTACAATTTATGTGGCAACAAGTATGTTATGGCTTGTCGGGTCAGCTAGAGGAAAGATTGCTTTCATGTTTTCAAGTGTTGTTGGTGATGTTGTTGCATAAGGAGGGAAGAAACAAAAACTTGAAGGTGGGTTAGGTTTGACAAAAGAAGAATGAAAGCTTCTACTACCATCATCCATACAGGTAACATCAAATTTATTAATGGAAGTCATGCAAGTATGATTTTTATTACTCTTATTTCATAATTTATGAAGGGAATTTAGGTAAGAATTTCCTCAACCAGGGTTATTTTATAAAATCACATGATTACATTATTTGAATGCATACCACTGGATGTGGTAAAGGCTATAGGCTTGTATTAATTCAGATATTTTTAGCTTCTAAAAGCACACACTGACATAGTAGAATGTCATGTTAATTTGGTTTTGGAGTAATAACCAAAGAATTAAAAGATAAGAACTTGTTATAGGAATGAATGTCAGTAAGCTATTCATGTGTGAGACCAGGACATAGTTGGATATGGAAAGGTATGGATATGGAAAGGTTATGACCCACACAGGTACTAAAATCTTCCTACCTTTAAATAAAACTTGGACTGCAACATTTTTTATAACACTAATAAATACCACAGAATTATATTCTTGGTGTAGTGTTCTAGTCAAAAAGGAAGGCATCCAATTAATTGGGAAGACAATAGGAAGTGTGTGGAGTATGTGTCAACACATTAGCCAAAATTCCAACTTATGGATGGTGAGATACATGACTGAGATAAAGAGCATTATATAATTCAATGCAAGGTGCATTGAATAAGTATGCATTGAGAATTTCACTCATGCATAGTAAGTGATAGAATTGTGTGCTAAATGCAATTGTTGAATGTGTTTTGTAAGTACATGCATATATATTATTGCATGGAAATAATTGTCACTTACAACAGAAATGTTGTTAACTCATGAAACCGAGGACATTTCAGGAGTTGTTAGACATTGCTATAGGAAAGTTGCAAGTCAAGTAGTCACATAAATATTGACTACATAAAATTTCTTGTTCAGAAAAAGAAGTAATGAACTTACAGATATTACTGTGAACATGCATATGCATATAATGATGTCTCATTCTATTTTATTAAATTGTTTGGTTATTATGATTGAATTTCTAGGTGCAGACAATTCTAAGTTCACTACATATGTTTTTTTACATATTTCAATTGAATTATGATGTACAAGAAATACTGACAATTTGTTGGCAGTATGCAAGATGAAGCCTTGTAGGAAAATGGTATGCAATTTGGTGCTTGTGGAAAACCACAAGGAAGGTTGCAATCCTAATATGGAAACAACCAAGAAGAATTATGAAATATAATTTCTTGTTTTGGGGAAAAGTTGAATTCCCTTTTTGAACTAAGTTTGAGTTCCTAAATGAATTCTTTTATGTTCTCTCATGATAATTGCATGTGTGTGATGTAGATGAGACAATATTGGCTAAAGTGAGAATGCTGGAAGAAGAAATACCAATAGAGACACTAAATCCCTTTAATGGAGAACCTTGGTTAGAGGCTATGGTAGTGGGTTGGCGCTCTCCTTGTGTGTGAAAGACTTGGCAAGATGGATTGTTGATGGACTGTGTAGCAGTGAAAGGATACCTGAGCCTGGAAAGGTGAGTTCAAAAAGGAAGAGGCAACTCAGAAATGCTTATGGAATGGAAGCTTCCATAAGGAGGGTGTGTCAAATGGTACAATGAGTTGGATTCTTCTTGAAACAACTTTATAGAGTAGATCAAATGAATTCTAGTTGCAGTGTGAACACAAGAATTGGTGCTTGAAAGTAGAGCACTAGGTGGATAATAGGCTTCCAATAGCTAAAGATTGGAGCTTTTTGAAGAATTTTTGAATTATATATGTATAAACAATTTTCGCCGAGGACAGTGAAAAAATAAGGGGAGGGGATTGTAATATCCCCCGGTAGATCCCCAGTTGTAATTATGAATTGTAAACATGTTTGTTAGGCTGGTGAGCCGAGTTATAATAAGCTAGGAGGCTTATGTTATGACTAGGCCAGAGAGCCTAGGATGCTAAGGCTATAAGCCTGATTTTTGTATATGTAATTATGTAGATCATTAATAAAAATTATACATCACTGCGTGTAGACCAACCCTAATAAAAGAGAATGGGGGACTAAAATCCACTAGCCTGGGTAAGGGAGAGGGGGATGAGAGGTTGGAAAGAGGGTCTAAGCATAAGGGATTAAGTCCAAGAGAATAATAATTTATTATTATTCCAAAAGTTGATTAGAAGGATATGTTTTTATCCTAAGTTCCTTTGGGAGGATGGGTGACTTCCAAAGGGAAAGGAATGTGCTGCATGAGAGACAAGTGTCGGCTCAGGCACATGCAGTCTTAAGGGGGAAATTATTTCTCTTTAGGGGGAGAACTCACTCACTCACGCAGGGAGGTTCACGCACATACAATTTTGGCTCTCACGCTCTCATCATCTTCACTATGCTAGACCAGTCTGCCCCATCTCTCCTCATGATTTCAATCACGCACTGAGAAAGCACGCAGCCAACTAATTCCTCCATTCTTGAACTTGTGGCCATCATGCACCTCTATAATTTAATGAGCTGTCCCTTGCCTTACCTAACTTTTCTATTGTGGTTTGAAGAGGCGGGTTGTTAAGCCCATGGTTGAAGAGGCAAGTTGTCAGGCCTATGAGAAAATCTCTCTTTGGGTGAGAGAGGTTGTTGTGGATTGAAGAAGCAGGTTGTCAGGCCCGTGAGAAACTCTCTCCAGGTGAGAGAGTGTGCTGAGGAAGTGAGTTCTTCTGGAGGGAGTCTTGTAGCTACTACAGAGCTCTGAGACTTTCGGTCTGACCTGTTGCTGAAGCCCCAGAAGGGAGGTGGAGTAGTCGATAGACTGTGTGACAGTGAAGGTGTATACTCCTAGGATGGGAGAAGCATGTGGGGAATGAGAGTATGTGAGAAGTGGGCATAAGTGGCCCCTGGGAGAGAATCCTTCCTCTTAAACTACGTGACTTTCCTATTGACCTTTCCTAGCCTAGGAATCCCTTTCCCGGTGGATTTTAGTCCTAGCTTGGGGGTGACCCACTGATGAGTGTGATGAGCAGTGTGGTCTATGGTTGGGAGGTTCATGGAAGGTCTGCACACAATTGGTGGTCTTATAATAAAATATAAGTACCACTTTTATGTTCATTTACATGCTGTGTGTAAGGCCTGTCCAAACAGAGCCTTATAAAACATAAATTTAAATATAGAAATTCTATCATAATTTCTATTTTGTTCTCTATTCAACATAATAACAACTCACTATTTAGCATAATTTAAAAATGAGAAGCATGATAATGAATAACATATTCAACATAATAAAAAAAATGAACAACATAACAATAATGAACACATCATAATAATGATAATAAATACCTCAACTGATGTTGTTCTCCAACTCTTCCCAAAACTTATTAACCTCCCAACCAACTAGGAACAACCTATCCGACTCCCTAGCCCCAGGATTCCTTACGGTTTCTTGGCCCCCGAGCCCAAAATTCCCAGCAACAGGTTCCCCCTATGAAAGTCCTCAAGCAAGATCCTCAAGCAAGCTATTAGTAAAACCAATAATATAGATGCAGTCCAAAACTGCTTTTCCCCTTTACCTTCTCCCTCTCCCTCTCCCATAAATTAAAAATATCTTGACCCCAAAAGAGCTCCCCATTCCCGAGTCCTCTCCCTTTCCTTATCCCCCTTCTCCTCCCTTATCCAACCACCTTATCCCCCCATTAAACCTCAACCACCTTATCCCCCCATTAAGTCTCAACCACCTTATCCCCCCCTCCATAAATGGGTCCTTCTACCAATACAATTGTATTATTAACTAAGTCTTCATAATTAATAATAATAAAAAAAAAATCTATCTTAATAGTTTATTAAAATAATATTTATTAATCTAATACTTATTAAACTAATATTTATTAAAGGATGTAATTAAGGTTGTTACATACACCCACCCTTCAAGAAACTTCGTCCCGAAGTTAGAGTAATTTACAAAACCAGGGAAATGACACGAGGCTCATGCATTTATATCCAATAAACAACATTATCAGTAAGTAAGCAAGAGGAAACTCATACATACTAGTGTATATGTGCAAGAAATTCATGTGTAGCTAGCACATACAAGTCTCGTGCATATACTAATGACAATAATTATCCCTCTATAGTAATTCTTGTATGCATCCAATCCCATCAACAAGACTATTCATTTTATAAAAGATAATAAACCAATTAAATGTTTGCGAAATCCATTAATTATAAGAATCTGTTAGCGATATTTCTTGTAAGGGGGGCTAGAACATAAAAGAAGGGGTTAAAAACCCACTTGTCCAAAGTTTCGGATGATAATGTGCCCAGGGTAAGTCACGAGCAAGTTCGAGTGGCAGCGATTTGAGTGCCCGGATCAACGACGCAGGTTGAATTCTGGACCCTCTTTGCCTTTCTACCTTTAAGCGGGGGGGGGTCCAGAATCGGGGGTGCACCTCTCCAATGGCCCAGATCGGTGCGCCCAGATCAACAGCGATAAAGGTAATTCCGGACCCCCCCTGCCTTTCTACCTTTAAGCGGAGGGGGGGGGTCCGGAATCGTGGATGGAGCTTTCCGACGGCCGAGATCTTGGTGCCCGGATCAATGGCGCTCACCTGATCTCATCATTCTCAGCTACTCCGTGTTTAGCTAGTGTGGGCCCTTCTCCCATCATATCATCCTCTAGAATCGCCTTTCCCCTACTCCATGTGTCATCGTTCCTCCCTCCCTCACCCGTCCATATGGTCTTTTCCTCGTCTCATCATCCATTTACCACCCGCCACGTATTCCTTTCCCTCCACGTCAGCCTCTCACTAAATTACACCTGTTACATCTATTCTCCCACCTTCTCCGCTTATATCCCTTTTGCCTTATGTCATCCCCTATCACCTCTCTCGCCTCTCATTGTTCTTACTTTGCCCCTGCAGTTGTGGTCCCGTCACTCCGTTGCCAAACCCCACTTTCCGCGTTGACCTCCATACCTGTCCCTCAAGCTATTCGGTTATTCCAAGTGGCAACGCGAGAAGTCTTCCATATCCCAAAATGATGAGCTGGCCTGATCATCCCCCATCCCAAGAAGCATTTATTGAAGTGGTTGGTGGTGGTTAGACATCGTCTCTGCCATAATGGGGACGTCCTGCAACGAATTAAAGGCACGTTGATTCGTCGATGAAACTGTCAGAAGATCGATTGCATCTGCCATAAGTTGCATGATCATTCAAAGATTGCGGCTGCAGATTGTCAGAAGCCATGCAGACGCAAAGCTTTCAATGCAGTATCTTGATTTTGCTCCTGTTATTATTCTGAGTATATGAAGGCGTCTTTGCCATTTTTGTATCTATCGATGGTAGAGCTAAGCTCCCAACTGTAAAGTTTTCGTGACCATTCTGGCTTCTTGGTTATGTAGCTGTGTTTGAGATTTCTTGGTTTATGACAAACAGTTTCCCTTTTTCATCTCTGTTTTTGTCTTATGCTGGAGAGTTCATGATCGAATGCTTCGTATGAATTAACACAGTTATGTTATGGTAAAGGATTTATTGTGGAATTACTATTTCTCTAGTTCCCTGCGTTTGGAAATAAGAAGATCTTGTTTTCAGATGCCTGCTCTCATCCTCTGTTAGAATCTTGATGCTTATAGCAGGCCTTTGCACCTTTCTTGTGAAATCTTCCCCCTACTCACCCTTATTACAACTCACTGTTTGAAGTTTATCAAGACCTCACTCATTCATGCATGCATGGCCCAACTTTTGAGTTGAGACAATACTGTTATGAGTTTTCTTCCATTTGATCATCTCTTATAAACCAATCGTGACATTAAACTGATGGGCGTCGGGCTCTGCTCCTACAAGCAATCCAGGAGTGACTTCCGGCTCCAACATTTCTGGCGCCGTTGCCGGGGACGAAGTTGAATATTTTCCCTAGGATTGAACGACAAAGATCAACTGATTCTGAAGGTGCATCAGATATCAGAACTTGAATATTGCTACTGTGCACCTGGCAACTCCACTGTGACGACTCCGTTGGGGAGAACCTGCTCTATCAACTGTGGCTTCAAGAGGCAGACACATGAGGTCTAATCCACACCTGCCTTTAGCTACACCAGAAGCTGACGCGGAAGCGGTGCGAAGAAAGGGAAAGAGCTCTGTGAAAGAATTTTCCATCATCGAAACACGTAATGCGCCTTCCCCTTCTGTGAGAACTCCATTGTCTTATTCTCAGCTTCCTAGTCGTCCTTCCTCTGAGGTTTCCCGTCTTCTGAATTTCGGGAGTGTTCCTGCTGAGTTTTCTCCTCCTGGTCTGGTATCAGAGGGAGAGATCCTTGTCACTCCCCCTTCCCTGGAAGCTGTGCCTCCCCATCACAGACCTCAAGCTTCTGAAGGTTTCACCACCCCTCCTTTTGTTGCTTCTACTGCGCAGAGAGAATAATCTGCACACTCAGGTCCCTTGGCCCTCTCTCTGTTTCCTCCATTGTCTCCTCCAAGAACCTCTTTTCCTACATCTCCCGTCCATACTCCTTCTCCTATGAGTTATCCTCTACCTACTATTCCTATGGCTGGTGCTAATCCCCCTCCGACCAGAATGGACACCATAGTTGCTGCTAGATATGCTCCTTTAATCCTACCTCATCCTATGAATCCTCTCCCTGCTGGAGATTACTTGAAGTACATGCCCAAGTTTAGTGGGGAAGGAGACATAACTGTTGAGGAGCACTTGGCTGCTTTTCACAGTTATGCAGACAATCTGAACATTGAAAACGAAGATGTCTGGATGAGAGTTTTTGTCCAGAGCCTGGAGGGTGAGGTCAGGAAATTGTTTAGAGGACTGCCCCCAGGATCTATTGCTGGAATTGAGGCTATGGATAATGTTTTCCTGAGACAGTGGGGAGACAGGAAGGATTATATATATTACATGACAGAGTTTGGGGCTCTGAAGAAAATGGATGGAGAGTTTGTCTCTGACTTCTCCAAAATATTTAATAAGATGTATAACAAGATTCCTGCGGAGATAAAGCCATTAGAAGCCTCTGCCCAAATTTCATATGCTAGTGAATTTGACCCTGATTTTTGTCTCGTATTAAGAGAAAGAAGAGCCACCTATTTAGCTCAGATGCAAGATGCATCTATAGAAGTGGAATCCAACATATTGGTAGCTGACAGGTTGAGAAACCAGGCCGACACAGACAGAAGAAAGGAGAAGTTGGAAGCCTCAACTTCCAGCCCATCATTGCCCCACCCTCAAGTAAATGAGCTGACCCAATTAATGAACTTCCTTAAAGAAGAGGTGGAGATATTGAAGGTGGAAAGGAAGAAAATGTATAAGGGCCCTCAGAACACCGAAAATAAAGGGGGTTTCAGAAGGCCAAATAATATTGCTCCCCCGACTATGCATAGAGGAAGAGACAGATAAGACCAAAGAATTCAGGCTCCCTTTCAGAACAATTTTGTGGCTGATGAAGAAGAAGGGGAGACAGACGAGCCTGAGCCTAAAATCCACTCTTTAGAAGTCACTCCTCCTTTCCCTCATATCACTCAGACTGCTTATGAAGCGTCTCTCATGGATGGTCAACTGAATGAATTGAGCAAGGGAGACAAAGCTAGTGGCGGTCGAGGTAGGTACAACCTGAGGTCTGACAAAAGGGTAGCAACACCTGATGTCCCTGAGCAATCCACTAGAACAGAGAAACCTACTAGTGAAGTAGCAGACGCTCAAAGAGGTAAGAAATCTCAACCTCTTTCTCCCATTGTCCAAAGTCATTTTCCTGAAATTAGAGAAATTCCAAAGTCTATGTCCTCTTTCAATTTTGAACATGAGATCCAAAAGATCATAATTCCTGTGCTATTCACCGAGTTAATTAAACATGGGGAATTCAAAAAACGCTTCTCTAACCTCTTGAAATCTGAAGCCTCAATCCCTACCACAGACTTCATAAACCTCCAAGATGAAAGGCCTACAGTTGTCCTAGGTCCCATGGTAGAAGACAGAGATGATTCATCCCCTCCCTTCTACACCTCCCTGAACATACATGAAAAAGTGCTGCACAATTTCTTAATGGATTCAGGGGCCTCCCACAACCTCATGCCTAAAGCCGTCATGGAAGAGCTAGGGTTAGAAGTCACCAGAGCCTATCATGACCTCTATTTCTTTGACTCCAGGAGGGTACAATGTTTGGGGGTCATCAAGGACCTGGTAGTTTCCCTGTTTCAGCTGCCCATGAAGAGTATGGTCATGGATATTGTGGTAGCTGATGTCCCCCCCAAGTTTGGCTTGCTGTTGTCAAGATTTTGGATTAAGAGATTGGGGGGAACCTTGCAGATGGATCTTACATATGCCACCATTCCAGTGTTTGGAGGGGAACATAGGAGATTATACAAAGAAGCCCAGCTAGCCTACATTGTCAGCGATGAAGAAAACCCCACCAATCATCCCATTTATTCCTTGGACACTGATTTAGGCTCCGGTTTACTGCAGCTCACTGAAACTCCCGAGCCCCCTTTGCAGATCAGAAAGCGGTCCATTCTTAATCAGGAGACACCCCCTCCAACCACCTCTATTTGGAATATTTTCTTTGATGGAGCTTCCTCTAGTATGGGTGCAGGTGTCGGGATAGTGTTCGTGTCCCCTTGTCAAGAGACCATCTCTCTGTCATACAGGCTGGAATTCGAAGTCACCAACAATGTGGCAGAGTATGAATCTCTGGTGCTGGGATTGAAAGCTGCAAAGAAGATGGGAATCAATGATATGGATATGTTTGGAGATGCAGAGTTAATCATTCAGCAGGTCAAAAATGTTTATCGAGCTAAGAATCCTCGGCTCAAGAATTACAGGAACGAGGTATGGGACCTGGTTGATAATTTCTTCCTGGATTTTAACATTTCCTACATTCCAAGGGGATAAAATGCCCTAGCCAACTGTTTAGCTTTCACAGCTAGTCTGCTTGAAGTTCCTGAGCTGCCCATTGTCAGGTCCGATGTTGAAATAAAATATAGACCCTCTGTACCAGACAATGTCAATCATTGGAAGGTATTTGAGGATGATCAGGAAATTGAAAAGTTCCTTCAATCCATTGAGGAATTTTCTGCATTACACATAGATGGGGATCCTGACATTGAAGAGGAACCTGACCCTCACCCTAGAGAGTTGATGAATAAAGTTGTTGACCACCAGATTATACAACTGCCGAGCAATCACATTCTGAAAGGACTTATCCCACTAGAAAGACTGTTCGGTGGGAATGATGTGGCAGTGAAGGGTAGAATTTCAGGTGAGGATGCTGACACAACTGAGTGCAACATAGGCACACCAGAGGAGCCCAAGTTTGTCAAGTTGTCAAGGAGTTTGACCGAGGAGCAGAGGGCGGAATATACTAAGTTGCTGAGGGAGTTTTCTGATGTGTTCACATGGACCTACGAAGACCTCAAGACATACGACACGTTAGTTATTGACACAAGATCCCACTGAAAGAGGAGGCTAAGCCATTCAAGCAGAAGATGAGACAGATAAATCCCATGCTATTTCCTATCATGGAGAGAGAGGTGAAAAAGCTGCTAAATGCCCAAATCATTGTCCCCTTGAGATACTCTGACTGGGTAGCCAATTTGGTCCCAGTGAGAAAAAAGAGTGGAGAAATCAGACTCTGTGTTGATTTCAGAAACCTGAACAGGAGCTCAAGGAAGGATAATTATCCCTTGCCCAACATGGAGCACATATTGCAGAAGGTCACTGGTGCTTCTAGGATATCTATGATTGATGGATTTTCTGGCTATAATCAAATATCAGTCATGCCTGAGGACAGATAAAAAACGACCTTCACCACTCCTTGGGGAACATTCATGTATGCCAAAATTCCTTTAGGGCTGATGAACGCAGGAGCAACATTTCAACGAGCCATGGACATAGCCTTCATCGGAGAAAAAGATAAGTTCATGGTGATTTATCTGGACAACATCACAGTCTTCTCCAAGACTGATAAAGAGCACTTCTACCACTTAAAAAGAGTTTTCCTAAAGTGTCGGAGGTATGGCCTATCTTTAAACCCCAAAAAATCATTGTTTGCTATGAGGGAGGGAAAGCTGTTAGGCCATATAGTATCAGCAGAAGGAGTAAGGATTGATCATGACAGGGTAGAAGCAATTCAGGCCCTGTCCCTTCCCAGATCTAAGAAAGAGGTTCAGGCATTTTTGGGGAGGATTAATTTCCTAAGGAGGTTCATCTCAAATTTTTCTGAGTTGGTAAAACATATTACAGCCATGCTCAGGAAGGGCCATGAAATAAAATGGACTCCTGAACCCAGAGAGTCTTTTTCCCAAATAAAGAAGGCATTGACTGAAACACCTATGCTAATCAGTCCCGATTATTCCAAATACTTTCTGATATTTTCTTTTGCTTCCTGTGATACAGTAGCGGCAATTTTGTTGTAGAAAAATGATAAAGGGAAAGAACAACCTATTGCTTTCTTTAGCAAGGCGCTGAGAGATGCATAACTTCGATACGAAATCATGGAGAAGCAGGCCTATGCCTTGGTGAAAGCTCTCAAAGCTTTCAGAGTCTACGTCTTGCATGCAAAGATCACAACATATGTCCCTTCAACCTCTGTGAAGGACATTCTTGTACAACCTGACATAGATGGGAAAATGGGTAAATGGATCGCCAAGATCCTAGAATTTGATCTGGAGATTAAGCCCACTAAGCTGATAAAGGGGCAAGGTTTGGCCAAGCTGTTGGATGAATCCAACTGTAAGGCCTTGGGAATTAACTTCATCAGCGAACAGGCTGAGTCATTCGATAAGGATTCTCAGACCATCATACCATTAGCAACATGCCCCTGGTATGAGGACATCTTGTACTTTCTGAAAGAGTTAAAGCCCCCTGATGGATTGGGAAAAAGTAAGGCCAGGGCTTTAAAACTCAAAGCGGTCAGATATTGCCTTATTGACCAAGCTTTGTACTGGAAGGATCCTCTGGGAGTGTTACTAAGATGTCTGGACCCGCAGCAAGCCCAGAAGGTCATGACCGATTTCCATGGTGGTCTCTGCGACGACCATTATTTCTGGAAGACCACAGCCCACAAGATCCTCCGAGCTGGGTATTATTGGCCCACCTTATTTCCTGATGTCTGCAGGGAAGTCAGGGCGTGCATCAAATGCCAGAAGTTTTCGGGTAAGAAGCAACTCACATCTCTGTCGTTAAAGCCTGTAGTAGTTTCGGCACCCTTTCAGCAGTGGGGATTGGATTTCATCGGAGAGATTCATCCTCCCTCAAATGGCTAGCACAGATGGATCCTCACTGCGACTGATTATTTCACCAAGTGGATAGAGGCTGTCCCTACCAGGAGTACTTCTCACAAAGTGATCATCAACCTCTTGGAGGACATCATAGTCAGATTTGGTTGCCCAAGCAGGATTGTCACTGACAATGCCTCCCCCTTCAGGTCTGAGCCTCTGGTCAAATTCTGTGAACAGTTCTAGATTGCATTAATTCACTCCACTCCCTACTATCCTCAAGGAAACGGATTGGCAGAGTCCTCCAATAAAAGCCTAATCAAGCTCATTAAGAAACTACTGGAGGACAATAAAAGGGCCTAGGACTCAAAGCTCAAATTTTCTCTTTGGGTTGATTGGGTGACAACAAAGAAATCGCTGGGCATCTCACCTTTCCAGCTGGTTTATGGAATAGAGGTCGTTTTCCCCACTCAGCTCACCTTACCTGTGGCGAATCTCCTCCAGGAATTTGAGGGGGAACCTAACCATGTGCTCAAAAGAATTCACCAGATGGTGGAAGTGCAACAGATTAGAGAGTAGATCTTGAATAGAGCCTACAATCATCAACAGAAGATCAAGCAGGCCTTTGACAGGAAGAACAGAAAGAAAGAATTCAAACAGGATGACCTGATGCTCAAATGGGATGCACCCAGACAGGAAAAGGGAAAAAACAACAAATTTGATGCCCTCTGGTTCGGGCCTTTCGAGATCCTTGAAGTATTTTCAAACAACACTTACAGGTTGCAGGATCTGGAAGGCAATGAAGTTTTCAGTAGCCCAGTAAATGGGCATTTCTTAAAAAAATGTTTTCTATGAGCCGTAGTCGGCTCTTTTTGTTTTGTTTTGTAAATATTGTTTTTGTTTTTGTTTTTTGGACTAGTAACTGACTCCATATCCCAACAGCTAAGGCACTAAGTCTACAAAAGAGTTCTTAGAGCATCACAGGGACGACTCTATCCCCCATGGAGCCAAATGTTAGCGAAATTTCTTGTAAGGGGGGCTAGAACATAAAAGAAGGGGTTAAAAACCTGCTTGTCCAAAGTTTTGGATGATAATGCACCCAGGGTAAGTCACGAGCAAGTTCGAGTGGCAGTGATTCGAGCGCCTGGATCAATGGCGCAGGCTGAATTCCGGACCCCCCTTGCCTTTCTACCTTTAAGCGCGGGGGAGGTCTGGAATTGGGGGCGCACCTCTCCAACGGCCTATATCGACGCACCCAGATCAATGACGATAAAGGTAATTCCGGACCCCCCTACCTTTCTACCTTTAAGCAGAGGGGGGGGGGGTCCAGAATCATGGATGAAACTTTCCGACGGCTGAGATATTGGTGCTCGGATCAACGACACTCACCTGATCTCATCATTCTCAGCTACTCCGTGTTTAGCCAGTGTGGGCCTTTCTCCCGTCATATCATCCTCTAGAATCGCCTTTCCCCTGCTGCCATGTGTCATCGTTCCTCCCTCTCTGACCCATCCATATGGTATTTTCCTCGTCTCATCATCCATTTACCACCCACCACGTATCCCTTTCCCTCCACGTCAACCTCTCACTAAATTACACCTGTTACATCTATTCTCCCGCCTTCTCCGCTTATATCCCTTTTTCCTTATGTCATCCCTTGTCACCTCTCTCACCTCTCATTGTTCTTACTTCACCCCTGCGGTTATGGTCCCGTCACTTCGTTTCCAAACCCCACTTTCCGCGTTGACCTCCATACCCGTCCCTCAAGCTATTTGGTTATTCCAGGTGGCAGCGCGAGAAGTCTTCCATATCCCAAAATGCTGAGCTGGCCTGATCGTCCCCCATCCCAAGAAGCAGTTATTGAAGCGGTTGGTGGTGGTTAGACATCGTGTCCGCCATAATGGGGACGTCCTGCAACGAATTAAAGGCACGTCGATTCACCGATGAAACTGTCAGAAGATCGATCACGTCTGCCATAAGTTGCATGATCATTCAAATATTGGGGCTGCAGATTGTCAGAAGCCATGCAGACTCAAAGATTTCAATTTAGTATCTTGATTTTGCTGTTGTTATTGTTCTAAGTATATGAAGGCGTCTTTGCCATTTTTGTATCTATCGATGGTAGAGTTAAGCTCCCGACTGTAAAGTTTTCGTGACCATTCTGGCTTCCTGGTTATGTAGCTGTGTTTGAGATTTCTTGGTTTATGACAAACAATTTCCCTTTTTCATCTCTGCTTTCGTATTATGCTAGAGAGTTCATGATCGAATGCTTCGTATGAATTAACACAGTTATGTTATGGTAAAGGATTTATTGTGGCATTACTGTTTCTCTGGTTCCCTGCATTTGGAAATAAGAAGATCTTGTTTTCAGATGCCTGCTCTCATCGTCTGTTAGAAGCTTGATGCTTATAGCAAGCCTTTGCACCTTTCTTGTGAAATCTTCCCTCTACTCACCCTTATTACAACTCACTGTTTGAAGTTTATCAAGACCTCACTCATTCATGCATGCCTGGCCCAACTTCTGAGTTGAGACAATACTGTTCTGAGTTTGCTTCCATTTGATCATCTCTTATAAACCAATCGTGACATTAAACTAATGGGCGTTGGGCTATGCTCCTGCAAGCAATCCAGGAGTGACTTCTGGCTCCAACAAAATCTAGCTCAACAATGTTTATTTATAAAATTATAGTTCAGTTAAGTAATTATAAATATACATATATACACATTTTATTCTTAGAAGGAAAAACAATAAATTCCACCATAAGGCAAATCTCCATACACTCTCAACTATTTCTATTCATCCTTCCTTCCTAACTTACTTCCATATTCCATTCCTATCCTTCCTCTACTGGACTATCTTGGAGAATCAACTATATTGACCTAACTCCAAATAGAACCCGTAAGCGGAAGTGTCACTATCTTGACCAAGCTTCCCCAGTAGGCAACTTGCAGTCATCATCACATGTCTAGGGGAGTGTGAGCTAACACCATCCTCCCATGACTCCAGGTTTTGGAGGATACATGGTGGGAAATTACTACACCCCTCTTAATAGGACTAGGGTCCACACCCTACAATGGAATATACAGTGGCACCGTGTTGCTGGGAATTTTGTCATCGTTTATTCAATTTTTGGGCAGTCTCACCACCTAAAAACCTGCACTGGTCCATATATCATAACAATGCATTTGTACAAATATAATTTCACATACAAAGATTCATACCATATTGCTTCTTGGTCGGTGGTCATGAAATCTACTTTATTACCATTATCCCTTGGTTATTTCATAGCCCATTGACCTGCAAATTAGTCTATAACACAAACTCATACATATCTATGCATTATCATCATGTAATTTCATACGACCATAATCTCAATTCGGTATCCATGTACCAACAACTTTAATATCAAAGTTTTCAAGTTAGAAATAGATCTCATAATATCCCCATAATTCAATTGATGTTACTCGTTCATAGAATTTTCATTTATATAATAGATCACATCATATCCATCATCATTCAAATAATATTTAAACATTCATAGAATTTACATTCTCATAATAGATCACATCATATCCATCATAATTCAAATAACATTTAAACATTCATAGAATTTACATTCTCATAATATATCGCATCATATCCATCATCATTCGAATAACATTTAAACATTTATAGAATTTACATTCACATAATAGATCACATCACATCCATCATCATTCAAATAACGTTTAAACATTCATAAAGGTTCCTATGTCTTAAAAGTTCAAGTGTATCATTAATAGTTTCACTGTGGATAGAAAATAAAGGTGATTAGGCCTCAAGTAATCCTAGATGTCTAAGTCAAAAGGTGGTGTTTCATACACCCAACCTTCGAGAAACATATTCTTGAGGTGGTAAAAAAAGTGAGGGATAATCTCGTCGTAATGTCTCGGCATCCTCCCAAGTAGAAGATCCTAGACTATACTTGTCCCACTGGACCTTAGTTTGGTCTATCATAAGGTTCCTAAGATGTTAGACTCTATGGTCCAATATGCATAATGGTTCTACTGTGAGGGTTCCCACGTCTGATACCTACAATTCCTTCCAATTTAGTTTATGTGATTCATCAACAACATAATGACGTAGAACAGATACATGAAAAACATTATGAGTTTTATGAAAGTGGGGTGGTAGTATGAGACGATAGGCAACGAGTCCAATTTTCTCTTGGATTTTGAATAGTCCTATAAATTGAGGTGACAACTTTGTCCCCTTCCCGAACCGAATGGTACTCTAATTAGGCCTGATACGAATGAAAACCTTATCTCCCACTTTATAACTTCGGTTAGTCCTATGTGCATCATCATAACTTTTCTGTCTATCTTGTGCTTCCTTTAGTCTTTGCCTAATCTGAATCACCTATTCCTCCATATCTTGAATCAATTCTGGCCCAACTGTCACTCAATATTCTAATCTTTCCCAACTCAACAGTGTTTTGCATGGCCTTCCATATAGAGCTTCGTAGGGTGGAATCCCGATGGAGCAATGAAAACTATTATTGTAGGCGAACTCTACCAAAGGTAGGTACTTCTCCAAATGGGTTTGATTATCCATAACATACATCCTAAGCATGTCTTCCATAACCTGATTTACTCTCTTGGTTTTCCCATCTATTTCAGGATGATAAGTTGTGCTTAAGTTCAACTAAGTCCCCAACACTGACTGCAAACTTGTCCAAAACCTAGAAGTGAATCTGGAGTCCCTATTTGAAATGATGTTCTTGGGTATCCCATGCAAATAGATGACCTCACTTACAAACAAGCATTCCACATTAGTGACATCGTAAGTGTCTCTAACCAGAATAAAATGAGCACTCTTGGTTAACTTATCAACTATCACAATAATGGCATTGTGTCTATGAGATGTGAGCGGCAACCCCACAACAAAATCCATAGAAATAACTTCCCACTTGGACATAGGAACATCACGTGGTTGTAGGAGACCTACTGCGTGATGGTGGTCGACTTTCACTTGTTGACACTCTAGGAACTTGGCGATGAAATGGGATACATCACGCTTCATGCCCACCCAGAAAAAGAGCTTCCTCATGTCTGTGTGCATTTTCTTCACACCCGGATGGGCACAATAAAGTGCTCTGTGGGATTCCTTTAGTATGATGCTTCGAATATCCCCACCTTCGGGGATGTACATCCTTCCTTGATATCTTAATAGTCCATCTACTTCTAGGCTATATCCTTCATACTTTGGATCTAATTGCCTCCCACTCAGGAGGTTTGGAGTAACCTATAAATACCAACTGTCTCCATGGAGTTGTGTCAACACACGTTCCCTCAGATTGATTTTTAAGGGTACCAAGGAGAAGACACATGGTCTCCTACTCAAGGAATCCATGACCAAATTTTATTTTCCCTTGATGTATGAAATACAAAATCGTACTCACTCATAAAATCACTCCATCGCCTCTGCCTGACATTAAGATCCCTTTGAGTGAAGAGATGTTTTAAACTTTCATGGTCCGTTTTGAGCTCAAAGTTTCACCCCACTAGATAGTGCCTCCAAAGTTTTAGAGCTAGCATTACAACTGCCAACTCCAAATCATGAGTAGCATAAAGATCCTCATGTTTCTTCAACTTCCTGGATGCATACACTATCACTCCTCCATCCTGCATTAGCACGCCCCCCAACCCTTGCTTCGAGGCATCCGTGTAGATTGTGAAGTCCTTTTCCATATTCGACACTCGTAGAATTGGTGCACTAGTTAATAACCTCTTAAGATCGATGAATGCACTCGCATTCTTCTGTCCACTCATACTTGACCCCCTTTCATTGAAAAGTGGTGATGGGTTTTGCTATTTTAGAGAACCCTTCCACAAATCTCCAATAATAACCTGCTAGCCCCATGAAGCTTCTTACCTCATGAGAATTTTTCGGCACTGGCCATTCCATAATGGCCTTTACCTTTTTTGGGTCCAAAAAGATTCCTTCACCGGAAATGATATGACCTAAATAGTGAATTTCTTTCTGTAATAAGGAACACTTTGACAACTTCCAATACAATTTGTTCTCTCTAAGGAAGGACAACACCAATCATAAGTGTTCCTCATGTTCTCTTTTGTTCTTGGAATAGATGAGGATGTCATCTAGAAAGACTTGTACAAAATGGTCTAAGCACTTCTGGAATACACCGTTCATGAGGCTCATGAATACTGCTAGCGCATTGGTCAATCCAAAAGGTACTACAAAGAACTCGTAATGCCCAAACCTAGTTCAAAAGGCAGTTTTAGGAATATCGCCTTCCTTAATCCTTAAGTGGTGATACCCTGATCGCAAATCAATTTTTGAGAATACCGCTGCTCCTTTCATCTGATCAAAGAGATCATCTATTCATGGCATTGGGTACCTATTTTTCACCATAGCACAGTTCAAGTTCCTGTAATCTATACAAAGTTGTAAGGAACCATCCTTCTTCTTCACAAAAATTATTGGTGCACCCCAAGATGAGACACTGGGCCTATTAGCCCTAAGTCGAGTAGCTCTTTCAACTGTATCTGCAAATCACAAAGTTCTGGCACTTTAATCCTATATGGAGTCTTAGATATTGGTTTTGCACCAGGTTTTAACTCAATAGTAAAATCAAGCTCCCTCTTAGGAGGTAACATGGCAACTCGTTCGGAAAAACATCCCTAAACTCTGACAATACTGGGTATTGATCCAAGGAGGGTCCTTTCCATTCATTCACTACTTCCACTACATATAGTCGACACCCTTGCCTCATGCACCACTTAACCTTCATATTCGAGATAAAGCGTAGAGACACCTTTCGCCGTACACTATGGATCTCTACTGGCCTTCCTTCATCGTCAACACAAAGCACCCTTTTTGCGAAACAATATACCATATCTTGATGGGATTCTAACCAATCCATTCCAATTATTAGGTCATACATCCCGAGAGCAGTGACGTATACCTTCAACCTGGTAGTACACACTCCCAGGTCTACTAGACAATTATCAATGCTAAGTCCTACCACTTGTTTTTCCCCTGAATCCATATCGATTTGTTTAAAGTCAACGTGCTCATGGGATGCCAACCCACTCTTTTCTAATGCAGATGGTGAAATGAAACTATTTGTAGCAAACGAATCAAATAAAATTTTAACATTGATATGATTTAGCGTACCTGGTGACTCCACCACCGCGGATTGATGTTCTTCCTGGCGATTGTTAATTGCTTCATAAATCTGGTGGCTACCACTTGCTCTTCCCATCAGGGCCTTTCCTTCTCTATGCACAAATCCTCCTTGCAAATTTGGGTAGTCACACTGGTAATGGGGCCCTCCACATCCCCAAAATGTAACATGATATGGAACTTGTGCACTGCTCTGTGATGGTCTCTGAAATGAGTTCCTTCCCTTGGAACCCCTGACCCTGCTAGCTGCTCCCTGAGAAGGTCGTGGACCTGCCTGTGTCATTGGTGATGAATGGGATGCTGCACTCGTTTCCATTGAAATACCTGTGGAAACTGTCCTTGGCATGACTCTATTACCATAAGGAGGTTCCCTAGAGCTCCCTCCCCTAGAGAAGGTCCTAGGGGACTTCCCAAAGAATCCAGGATGATGTGAAAATGTCGATCTCATACCTCCATTTAAGCTCATGTGTTCCTCAACATAACGTGCATTTTCAACTACTTCTGCTACTGAAGACAGTTTCCACATCCGTACCATGGCCATTATCTTAGGGTTTAACCCATAGACAAAGTGTTCTTCTTGTCATTGATCATTATCCATGTATGAAACATATTTTACCAATTCCATGAACCTGATCTCATACTCTTCCACTGTCCTGATTCCCTGTACTAGAGCATGAAATGCTCCCACCTACTGTTCCTCATAGTAAGTTGGTAGATATTTCCTTTGGAACCTTTCCTCAAAAAGTTCCCAAGAGATAGTATCTGGGTTAAGGTGAAACTTCCTCTCTAGGTTGCCCCACCAGTTCAAGGCACTGTCCCTTAACTGAAAGATTGCTATTTTCTCCTTTGGTGTGGAAGCATAGTCTCTTAAGGAGAAACATGATGTCATTCCTTCCAACCATGCCTCGGTACGTTCAATGGCATGACCCCTGAAAAACTCTGGAAGTTTGATATTCTGTAGTTCTCTAGTGATGTCCTCGGGTGGAGGCCCTCCCTCTGAATCCCTTGATGCTTCAGGGTTACCCACATCAGATAGTGGGGGCTCCACTTTGACCCCTGCTGGCTGAAACCCCTTTAAAGTATCATTAATGGCCTCCAAAGAGTGCAGAATGAGAGCTAATTCAGGCGATGGTGGTGGTGGCGCTAGTGGTCCTTGTGAGGATGCCCCTCTGCCTCGATGATCCAGGGGATCAATTTTTTCTCAAAATTTAAAGTGCTCAGAATCGCTTCAAATTGAATGGGTGCACAGGCCTCGTTGTCATGAACCAAAACAACTCGAATGGGTTCAAATAGATGTCGGATGAGTGAGATATCACATTCTGTTCAAATCGTCAAACAAGCAAAAAAAATTTGCTGACTCTACAGTCTGTACGGTTGTTGACGTAGCAGGGTCGTATGATGATGTGGCAGGGCTGTACGCTGATGTGGAAGGGATGAGTTGGTAGATAGTTGGTAGTTGGACGGTCGAATCATTTCTTGACATGTGGCATATCTTTGACAAGTGGGGTGGTGCCACGTGGCCCAGACATGGGCTGCCACATGGCACCGTTTTATTTGGTATGGTTGTTAAAATTATATGGAGTCCATGGGGATCAAACCCCGGACCTCCCACCAAGGTGGAGCGCCTTCACATGACGTGGGCTACCAATAGCCCACGCATTAGTTCTTAACATGTATATGTGTTTAAATTTATTTGAGTTTGATTATGGTGTATTTCGGAGCGGGGGGTCGGGATGGGGCTTAGCCCTAGCCTGCGGTTTTTGTATATATATATATATATATATATATATATATATATATATATATATATATATATATGACCAGGTGCCGAAACAAATGCACGAGATTTTGTTTTGTTTTGAACAATGGTTAGCCCACAATCACATGTGGATAACCATATGACCATACCACGCGTAGTTATGTTAACAATACATTTGACTGACGGTTATGTGATGGAGTTTACATTGCCAACGATTTAAGCCCATGCGCCTAACCATATGATATGAGTTTAGCCCTAGCCTTTTATGCATGGTCATATGACCCATATGCTCAACGACTTGCGGTTAGGGGGGGCTAGGTTCCCTAACCGTCCTACAGTTCGCATGATTTTTGGTTATGCGCCCGGTGCTTGGTTTTAGCATGGAAATGAGCGCATGAGCTAGGTTGGACACACAGAGGTGCATTTTGGCGATCCAGAGACAACGAGTTTGAAGGGGAACTTCTAGGAAGCCTATCTTCTTCAATTTTTGGCCAAATCAGGTGCCAAAAAAGCCCAACTAGGGGTTTTTGGATGTTCTGAAGCCATTGGAGCCATCTATTTGGCATTTTGAGCATTGTAAAACACATATTTTAGCACTTTGAGCAAATAATATAAAAGATCCATTGGAAGATGGACTAGGAGATGTAGCCCAAGAGAGGGGTGAACTCCTTTATCATTTGTTGTGTTATGTGTTTACTGTTCACTGTTATTTGCTGCTTATTATCTACATCTTGAATGTGTCATTTCTATAAAAAATTGTGTTTGCAAATTGATCCTTTTTCATAAGAACACTTGGATTAAAAACTTGCAAATATTTTCAAGAATACAAGCCTTTATCATTTTCAGATCAAGTTGGTATCAGAGCTTAGGTTTTTGAAGGCTTGATTATTTTCAAGTGTTTTGTTTTCTGATGCTCACAAGGTTGAAACTCACAAGAGGAGAA
>ML777506.1:326333-354852 GCA_009831015.1 Picea engelmannii
CTAGTGCAGTTGGCAGTTTGATGTATGCAATGTTTTGTACTAGACCAAACATTGCACATGCAGTGGGAGTTTTGAGCAGGTATATGTCAAAACTAGGAAAGGAGCATTGGACAACAGTAAAGAGGGTCTTCAGGTATCTTCGTGGCACCACCAGTTATGGATTGTGCTACTAAGGAAGACCGGGATTAGACAGAGTGGTGGACATACATGGCTTTGTTGATGCAGATTGGGCTGGAGATCTGGATCGCAGAAGATCTACAAGTGGGTATGTGTTTAACCTATTTGGAGGAGAAATCAGTTGGATGAGCAAAAGACAGGTTGTAGTGGCACTCTCAACTACAGAAGCTGAATACATGGCAGCCACCCATGCAAGCAAGGAAGCAATATGGTTACAAAGATTGTGTTCAGGTATTGGGTTGGTACAACAAGCAGTGAGATTAGATTTTGATAGTCAGAGTGTAATATTCTTGGTAAAGAACCCAGCTTATCATTCGAAGACAAAGCATATTGTTGTTTAGTATCACTTTGTGAGAGACATGGTTGAGGAAAAGAAGGTGTTACTGGAAAAGGTTTACACTTTGAAGAATGTTGCAGATTCATTGACAAAGTTTGTGAGCACAGAAAAGTTCTCCTGGTGTAGAGTAACAATGGGCATTTTTTCCCTAGATTGTTGACTATATAATCCCCTGGACCCCTGGATGCAAAGAAAACAACAAGTGGGAGAATGTTGGGTATGTGTTATATTCTTTGCATGTGTGTGTGTGTGTGGGCGCATTAGATACGACAACTGTGTCTGACGATCCCTTCACCTAGAGCTCTGTCGTGTGCACTGGGAGATTTCCTAGGGGTTCCCAGGGGGGGGAAGGTATACCCCCCCTATTTACACGCAGCGTTCAGCAACGAGCGGTAGCTCAGGGCAGCGCCCCGAAATTTTTTTTGGGGTGGTTTTTTGCTATTTTTAGCGGATTTTGCTATTTTTAGAGGATTTGTAAATTAATCCCAGATTAAGGGATTAGGGTTTTGGTATCTATGAAATACCTAAAAAAATTGTATATATTGTATGGCGAATGGTGAAATTTGATATAATTAAAATAAGAAAGGTTTTCCCAATTGAGGGTTTATGGTATAAAATCTCTATGTACTATGTGTATGAGCCATTGATTAATTTTTGTATTGATTAAGAATTTGTATGCATTGCTTTACTTCACAGGTTTAAAACTTACAATCCCCCCATTAAACCTCAACCACCTTATCCCCCCATTAAGTCTCAACCACCTTATGCCCCCCTCCATAAATGGGTCCATCTACCAATACAATTGTATTATTAACTAAGTATTCATGATTAATAAAAAAAAATTAAAAAATCTATCTTAATAGTTTATTAAAATAATATTTATTAATCTAATACTTATTAAACTAATATTTATTAAAGGATTTAATTAAGGTTGTTACACTGTGTAATGGTACATATGTTGTAATTTATGAGTATTGTTTGTGTAAGTTATATATGCTACATGTGTAGGCCTACTGTTATTTCCGCATTAATATGTTATCTATATGTAGAATAGTCATTCTATGTTTATATGGATGTGTATGTTTTTCTGCAATTATCTCTGTGTGGCATAGCCCAGTAGTTTAAGGCTGGAGTTGTCACAGATCAGAGTAGTGCAACAAAGCTGTAGGAGTAGCGTTGCCCGACCTGTTGGTGGCTGGGGACGTTACATCAAGTCTTTGAGTGACACTTTATTCTAAAATATTATAGTGTACTACACAAACACATCCAACAAAAATGGAGTTTGTAGACATCTCTTCACTTGGAATTTATTATTGTTATGTCATCAATATTGAGGAAAATTTTAGGCATAAGATTAAGAAATAATTTAGGGTCCAAAATCAACTACAACACAAGAAGGGGAAAGATTACCTCAAATCTTATAGAAAAGGACATATAAAGGATAACCAACCTCAAGAGAGATAGTCAAAGCTGCATGCAAAGAAAGTGTGGGGATTTGAAGGAGGGAACATGGGAGTGGTTCGACTACTACAAAATTCCTTGGTGTAATAATGTAAAACATGACACCAAATAATGGTTGTTGACCAATTTGAATGAATTGGACTCTAATTCAACCATGATGTTGTGAGATTCCATGGATAGGGGAAAACAAAACATTGATGAAAAAACCAATGCTATTATCTCCACCACAAAGGCCCAACTAGAGGAATTTAAGGGAGGTGATCACCTCTTCCACTCATATATGGAGGGGAATACATTGGTCCATTTCACTATTGATATGGGTAACCAAAATAACCTAGTCTTATTCGAGGTCATAAGAAAGATGATGCTAATGATTAAGTCACACCCCCAAACCATACAACATCAGTTGGTTGAGCCAACGATGAGGCATCTGTATCAATCGACAAAGTCACCTACAATATGACATCAAGCCCTTCAAAGATCAATTATTGTGTGACATTGTACCACTTGAAGTTTGTGATGTTCTTTTAGGACAATCATACAAGTGGAAGTTTCATGGAGTTTATCAGTCTAGGAACCATATTTTGTTTGTTTGTTTGTTTGTTTGTTTTCTCTACTGGGGGATCGACAACTCGTGCTTCTCGTACTCGCATGACACAGGGTCGATACCCGTCCTATACCACTATAACCCCAGGTGCACCACACATCCCACAAGCATGGAGCACAAGTAAATCCGGGTGAGAATTGAGCTTGAGACCTCCTTTACATATTTCCTTCCATTTACATGACACTTGCCAATTGGTCTACACCCCTGCGGGCCTAGGCATCATATTGTTATTATCTTCCTAGGGAATCAAATATATATGATACCATAAATAGTACTAACCATCATAGTCTCTTTAATCACTACTAATAAATACACAAATATAATCTCTCATACTATGGAATTTGTTATCTTCATGACTAGGTCAAATGGAACAAAGAGAATCATCACCACCACCAAGGCATTGCAAGGCGTCACTTTATGCAAGATATAGGTAAATTTTTAGTGGAATAAATAGAGACATGTTGACCTCACCTACATGAGTAAATCCACACTATTAGGTAAATCATGCAATTGATTTGACACCAAATGCCCCTCTACTCAATGGACCTATGTACAAACACCCCCTTTTGGTGAATGAGGAGATCAAATGAAATATCACGAAGATTCCTTAATAGGGAGGGCGAGGGTGAGGGAACCAAACCTTAAAATATGATACATAAATGCCAAATTATATCAAGTTACTAACCATATGAGAGCCCTATTGTTCTCATTCAAAAGAATCATACATGGTGACTATATATTGACTATGAAGCCTTGAACAAAATCATAGTTAAGAACGGGTATCCCATCTTATAAATTGATAATATTCTCGATCAACTCAAAGGTGATAAGGTTTTTGCAAGATTGATATTAATTTAGGCTATCTCTGGGTCCCAATCTAGCCAACTAGTGTGTGGAAGACAAAATTTAAGTCTAATAAACATCTCTTCAAGTGGTTGGTCATGCCCTTCTAGTTGACTAATGCAACAACAACATTCATGAGGATGATGGTCAACATTTTGTGTCCATTCACCAATTATTTTGTGGTCATATACCTAATCAACATACTCATCTTCAAAAAAACTTGGAAGAGCATCTAAATCATATTCAACAGGTGTTGAGAACCCTATGAATCACAATCTATACATAAACCTGGAGAAGTGCTCATTTGAAATGAAAAGAATTCAATAAATGGGGTACATAATGGATGAGTATGGTGTACATGTGAATCTAGCCAAAATCCAAGCCATTTGAAATTGATTAGCCCCCAAAACACTAATAGACCTCACCTACATGAGTACATCCACACTATTAGGTAAATCATGCAATTTATTTGGCACCAAATGCCACTCTACTCAATGGATCTATGTACAAACACCCCGTTTTGTTGAATGAGGAGATCAAAGAAATGTTTAAAATTTGATACATAAAGGCCACATTAGACTAAGTTCCTAACCATATGAAATCCCTATTTTTCTCATTCAAAAGAATGAGACATGGTGGCTATATATTGACTAGGAAGCCTTGAACAAAATCACAAAATCACAGTTAAGAACTAGTATCCCATCCTCTAAATTGATAATCTTCTCAATCAACTCAAAAGTGTCAAGGTTTTTTCAAGATTGATACTAAGTTAGGCTATCTTTGGGTCCCAATCTAGCCAACTAGTGTGTGGAAGACAAAATTTAAGTCTAAGAAACATCTCTTCAATTGGTTGGTCATGCCCTTCCAGTTGACTAATGCAACAACAACATTCATGAGGATGATGGAAAATATTTTGTGTCCATTCAGAAATTATTTTTTGTTCATATACCTAATCGACATACTCATCTTCAACAAAACTTGGAAGAGCATCTAAATCACATTTAACAAGTGTTGAGCACCCTACAAATCACAAGCTATACATAAACCTGGAGAAGTTCTCATTTCAAATGCAAAGAATTCAATTCATGGGGTACATAATGGATGAGTATGGTGTACATGTGGATATAGTCAAAATCCAATCGATTTGAAATTGATTAACCCCAAAGACACTAACATAGCGGATAGTGTTTTTATATACCTTTTCTAGGAGGACAAAGGATGGAATAATTCACTAGTTCATTTACTTTATCAACCCGAGGTTCTATTGAACTTACGAGACACTGGATACTGTATGTATAGCATACGATTCCTGAATTGACTAGTTTTAGACTGAGTGTCTATTTGTTTCTAATCATAATTCTATTTAAAAGAAGACATATCTACCCTAATGTGAAATGAACAA
This sequence comes from Picea engelmannii, assembly GCA_009831015.1. Taxonomy (NCBI): domain Eukaryota; kingdom Viridiplantae; phylum Streptophyta; class Pinopsida; order Pinales; family Pinaceae; genus Picea; species Picea engelmannii. The sequence goes on from ML777506.1 coordinate 331,161, forward strand.
ATAATTTAAAAGCAATAAAAAGAGCATTCAAATATCACATGTAAAATGGTTTCATTTGTTTAAATACTTGACAAATTAATATGACAATGATTTTGAATTCGACTTGTGTCTCTCCTTGGAATGATACTACAAATGGTTATAATCAAATATAACATCACCTATACTTTGTAGTCAAATTAAAATAATTTGTGTTTCCTATTTCTACAGGCTATGCAGTTTACATAAGCGGTAAAAAATAACGAAGAAAGAATTCACATCTAGTAATTGAAAAAACTCTAACATGAACATAAAGCATACAAGATCTTACCTCTAGAGTGGGCCCCTACGAAGGGTTCGATTATATATATATATATATATATATATATATATATATATATATATATAATATGCCTAAAAGTTATACAGTACAAATTCTATGTGATATTGATCCCTCATTAGAGTGATGGTGATTCTCCTTTTATAGTAGCGATACAACATCTTTGTGTTCAAAAAATGATTATAATTTTTTTTTTTTTATGGAAAGATCCCTTATTTAGTTATACATTCAAGAGCTTGGGGTGCTACAATCCAAGAGTGATCACAACCCCCTTTGAGGATCAAATTCATAAAAAAACTAATTTTTTCTCTAGATTCCTATACAAGTAATGAACCATCATAACTTTGTTTGCAAGTTCATTGTTTTGGAGTACCTATCTAGAGGTTCATTTCAGATCTATTGAACTAGAGCATTATTTGTTATGAATTCCTTGAGTTGGAGCAAATGCTTTGATTTGGATTGTAGTGAATCAACCTATGGATGCACCTCAAGTCCCATGTTTTGGTGTAACCATAAAAATTCCCAACACTAACTCCATAATTGAACTCAAGTAACATATGAATACATACTGCAATACCATTAAAAACATTTGTTCATCGTAATGTAATATGCATTCTTGTAAATAATCTCAAGCAACCACAAAATTCAAAAGTAATATCATAAAATCTTAAATTAATTACATAAATGAGAAAAATATTAAAATGAAATATGACGTGACTTGTGACATATATAATATGGAGTGTTAGGAAAAGATAATTATATGGTTCAAAACTAGATCTTATAAGGAAAAAACAAATTATAAACTAGGAAAAATGGTGTCAATTTATAGACTAATCATCTCCCCCCAACAAAAAATGTTGCATGTCCTCATGCCACATCTTATTATCATTCTAGAAGGCTTGAATGAAGGTCATTCTAGTTAAATGTTAGATGACCAAACTCTTTTGTACCATAAAATCATAGTGACCTATCCACTAGAAACCATTGCATTGTTTTCTCTATTTCATCCCATCCAATGGCTATTTTGTAAAATTTGGTGGGACACCAGATAAAGGGAAAATGGAACCTTATACCCATCCATATGTTTCCATTCATTCTTAATGATTTTACATATAATGATTCAATTGTTAGGGAAAAACTGAAATTGTAATTTCCTCGACCCTCAACCCCTGCCGGGTAACGCTACCTAATCAACTGTATCTTTGTTTTTCTGCTCTGATACCAATTTGTAATGTCCCTAGCCACCCACAAGTTGGGCGTTGTCACTGAGTAAACATTATATATATAAAGCAATTTTAACCAGACATAAACATTCTGTACATACACCTATTCTTTCGGAAGCGACAATAACACATACCAATATTTAACAGATAATTTACATTCTGCTATCATACAACATAATGCAGAAATAATAGTAAAAGCAGAGATGCAGTAATCACATAAATAACAACATATATAAATACACAACATATAACCAAACTTGGAAATGGTACTTATCTTTTAATTGAAGTACACCGACTGTGTGCAGACCTTCCATGAACCTCCCAACCTTAGACCACATTTCTCATCACTCTCAGCAGTGGGTTACCCCCGAGCTAGGACTAAACTCCATCGGGAAAGGTATTCCTAGGCTAGGAAGGGACAATAGGAAGTTTCATAGTACAACAGGAAATATTTCCTCCAAGGAGCCACTTACGCCCATAGCTCACAAAATCTCATTCCCCACATGCCTTTTCCACCCCACGAGTGTACACCTTCACTCTCACACAGTCCATCGACTGCTACACCTCCCTTTCCATGGATTGAACAATAGGTTGGATCAAGAATTCTTAGAGCTCTGTGGATGCTCTTGGACTACCTCTAGGAGAGCTCACTTCCTTGGCACACTCTCGCACCTGGAGAGAGTCGCTCACAGACCTGAAAACCTACTTCTTCACTCTCGCTCCTCAACACATGGGCATGGTGATGGCAGCAATAGAAACTAGACGTGGGGAATGGTACTAACAGAAAAATACATAGGAAACCCCCAGGTTATAGGTACAATGAGGGTATCAATTCAGGCTTGTTGCAGAGGTTTGGGGTGTTTCAAGAATTCCACAATGGCGTTCCATGGTTATTGTGTGCTTGTTGGGTGCACTGGTTAATTGGGGTAACAAATGGTGAGAGTCGTCCCCTCGTGAATCCTCCAAGGGACGGAATGCTTAGTGCAAATGCCCAAAATGGTGGTAATTCCCACATAAATAGACATGCCTCCTGGTTGACACTTGGCTCTCTAGGAGCTCATTCCTTTCCACTTAGAGTTTATTCCCCTCCCCAAAGGAACTTAGGATAACTGGGTTTATTTCCAAACTTTAGTATTTTTCATGAAACACATTATAATATTCCCTTGGTTTAAGCCCTCAAGCTTAGCCCTTCTTTCCTAGACTCATAACCCCATCCCTTTCCCTACCCAATGAATTTTAGTCCCCCATAACTCTTTCTTTGTGGTTGGTCTACACGCAGTGATGTTGTTATATTAAAAATATCAATATTTACTTGTACAAAACAAGCTCCTGGCCTTTTAACATCTAGGCTCTCTAGCCTAATAAACACATAAGACTATCATCTTATGATTACTTGTCTCACCAGCCTACAAAACATGTTACATTCATCATTACAACTGGGGCTCGACCTTGGGATATTACAATCCCCTCCCCTTATTTTTTCACTATCCTTAGTGCAACTCATTTACACAACATCAACAAGATTTTCAAAATCTTCAAAAAGATGCAAGTATTCTTCCCGCATAGCGTTTTCGTGCTCCCATGTTGCGTTCTCAAGACCGTACCAGGTCCACTAGACTTTTACAATCCCTATGGCTCGATTTCAGAGCTTCTTTCTTTTCCGATCAAGTATGCGTACCAGATGCACCTGAAAAGTGCTTTATTGCTCCACCTGAATCAAATTCCAATCAATAACATGATTAGCATAAGGTATATATTTCTTAAGAAATGAGACATAAAATACATTGTGTATAGACATAGATGTAGGAAATGCAAGAATATAAGCTATTGGACCAATCCACTCTAGTATTTCAAATGGCCCAAAATATCTTGCTGCCAACTTGGAATATTTTCCCAGCTTCAGGGAACTTTTGTTGGCTTTCACCTTAAAGAAAACATGATCCCCCACTTTAAATTCCCTATGAGTTTTGTTCTTGTCAGCATAGATTTTCTACCTGTATTGGGCAACCTTCAAATTTTTTTTAATCTTCATCATTTTCTCTTCCATTTCCTTGAGCAACTCTGGCCCAACCATTTCTCTATCAGCTGGGTTGTCCCAACTTACTGGGGTGTTGCACTTTCTTCCATAAAGTGCTTCAAATGAGCTCATCTTCAGTGATGTTTGATACCCATTGTTGTAGGAAAATTCTACCAAGTATAGATAATATTCCCATTTAGATGGTTTGTCCATCACATACATTCTTATCATATCCTCTATCACTTGGTTCACCCTTTCTTTTTTCCCATCAGACTCAGGATGATAAGCAGTGTTGAAATTCAGATTTGTTCCGAACACTTTGAATAACCCCTTCCAAAACTTTGAGGTAAAATTTGGGTCTCTTTCAGACACAATTGTCTTGGGTATTCCATGCAAGTGTGCTACTTCCCTCATATAAATATCAACAACATTGGTTTCCTTGTGAGTAACCTTCATAGGAATGGAATGGGCAACTTTAGTAAGCTTGTCCACCACCACCATGATTGCATCATGCTGCTTGCTTGTTCTAGGAAATCCTATGATGAAATCCATGGTCACCACTTCCCACTTCCATTGAGGAATGGGTAATGGCTAGGTAATGGCTGCAGTAACTCAGTTGGGTGTCTATTCTCATCCTTTATTGACCCTTTGACACTCCAAGAATTTATCTATGTATTCAACAATCTCCTTCTTCATGCCTTAGTTCAGGATAATTGGGTACATAAAATTTGTTTCTATACAAGAGAATTCCATCAATTCCCAATTCATAATCTTCAACTTTCTGCTTCATTTTGCCTTGCTGCAATTTTGTTACCAATTCCATGTACTGCAAATCAACTTTTGAAGTCTCATAAAATTTTCCTTTAAGATTCATCTGATACATGCTATTGGTTGTAACATGAAGTTCTTTCACTCTCTTGTTGATTGCATCAACCACCTTGTTCTCCTTTCCTTTGATGTGCTTGATATCAAAGTCATACTCACAAAGAAATTCCATCCATCTACTATGCCTAGCATTCAAAGTAGGATCATCAAAAAAATACTTCATACCATTATGGTTTGTCTTCAACTCAAACCTCTTTCCCATGAGGTAGTGCCTCCACTTCTTCAAAGCATGCATTATGGCTTCCAACTCCAAATCATGAGTGGCATAGAGCCTTTCAAGCTCTTTCAATTTTTTGGACTCGAAACATATCACAAATCCGTTCTGACTAAGGAATCCTCCAAGTCCTTATTTGCATGCATTTGTACAAACCATGAAATATTCATTCGGATCAACAACCTGCATAATTGGATCACTAATTAACAACTGCTTCAATTGCTAGAAGCTCATTTCACATTCTTTTGTTCATTGAAACTTCTTCCCCTTTCTTTGCAATGAAGTGATGGGATGAGCTATTCTCGAAAACCCTACAATGAACCTTCTATAGTAGCCAGCTAGACCCATGAAGGATCTGACTTCTATCACATTATTTGGTGCTTTCCACCCTTTAATGGACTCAATATTTTCAGGGTCCATTGTTATCCCTTCTTCAGATATGATATGCCCCAAATAGTGAATTATGTTTTGATAAAATGAGCACTTTCTCAATTTGGCATACAAACGATTCTCTCTTAGCATTTGCAACACCATCCTCAAATGAAGCTCATGCTTTTCTTCCAACTTGGAATATACAAGGATGTCATCCAAAAATACAGTGACAAACTTGTCCAAATATTCTTGGAAAACACCATTCATTAGCCACATGAAAACAACTGGTGCATTTGATAACCCAAATAGCACCACTGTGAACTCATAATGAACATACCTTGTCCTGAAGGCGGTCTTGTTGATGTATTCCTCTTTAATCCTTACCTAATGGTATCCTGACCTGAGATCCATATTTGAAAATATCCTTGCATCCATCAACTGATCGAAGAGATCATCAATCCTTGGTAGAGGATACTTGTTCTTTATAGTCACTTTGTTCAACTGTCTGAAATCAATGCACAATCTCAATGTCCCATCTTTCTTCTTCATGAACAAGACTGGGCCACCCCAAGGTGACACACTTGGACATATATACCCCTTATTCAAAATTTCTTCAAGCTGCATTTGCAACTCCTTCATCTCTGGTGTACTCATTTTTTAAGGAGTCTTTGATACTGGAGCTGCTCCAGGCATTAAATTTATAGAAAAATCAATATCTCTCTTTGGAGGTAGTCTGGTACCTCCTTGAACACATATTCAAAATCTTCCAGGACTTCATGATCCTCCAGATTTGGCACCTTATCCTTAGATGCTTCCTCCATATGGGCTGCAAATATTTGACAACCCTTCCTGTAACACTTCTTTAGATGCATTGTTGAGATTTCCCAGAAAATAACTGCCTTGGGAACTCCTTGGACTGTTCTCTGATTTCCTTCCTCATCCAAGAAATTGAATGCATTGTTACGACAGTCTAATATGGCATGGTGTTGGTCCAACCAATCCATACCAATTAGACAATCATATGATCCCAACGGAAATATGTTCAAATCTTCCTTGGTACTCAGTCCATTCATGCCCAATGGACACGATTTAACCAACTCAACGACCTTTCTCTTGGCTCTTGTAGCTAGTTGCACCACCCAAGATTTCCCATGATTTCTTCTTGGTAATTGAAATATTTCCACTATCTTAGGATCTACATAGCTATGACTAGCCCCTGAATAAATTAAAATAGTAAGGGCATGGTTATTGATCATACCTTCGACTTCAATCATGTATGATTGAAATTTAGCTTTCCTGTTGTCCAGGGCTACATATATTCTTGGTACTCTTCTTCCCATGTCCTCCATTGTTTCTACTTGCTGAACATGGTGAACAACTCTCACCTTTTCCTTTTTGTGAGGAAAATCCCTATACTTATGATCTCCTTTACATCCCCAACATTGCATAGGTGTCTGCCTTGGTCTTTTCCCACCTACTTCATCCATCCTGGGATCTCTCAAAACTGGCTTTCCTTGAGGACTATTTATGAAAAATGGTGTCTTGCTTCTCTTCTGCCTCTTCTCCCTCTTAAAATTCCTCTTGTCTTCCCAAGATTTTTGGAAAGTAGGCTTTCCTTTTTGCTGGTCATATAAGCATTTTTCTCTCCTTATAGTTTCTTCCAGAGTCTTAGGGTCATCATATTATATTTTATCACTGATGAAAGATGGCATACCAATCAGATATCTTTGGATCTTGACTGCCTCATCCTTAATGAAAGGGACATACTTCAACAACTCTAGAAATATCCTCTCATATTCATCTATATTCATGCTGACTAGTTTAAGTGCAAAGAACTCTTTCATCTTCTTGTCATAGTATCTCTTGGCTAATTACTTCTTTTCAAAATGTTTCTTGAATTCCTTCCAAGTTACATTTTTCTCCTTGAAGTGTTGTACTTGCACCAACTGATCCCACCATATGGATGCCTTTCCTTTAAGTTGGTAGATGGAAATTCTTCCCTCTACATGAGAAGAACAATTTTGAAATTGGAAGTACTTCCTCATGCCTAGCAACCATGTCTCAACATCTTCATCCTTACTATGCTCTCCATCGAAACTAGGAGGTTGTATCTTATTAATTTATCCTTTCAACTCATCCACCCCATATCTCCTATGTTTCCTAATAGGGGATGTACTTGAGCTACTGTGTGCTCTCCTATGGGAATTCTTTTGGGAGTGGTTGTGATGTCTTCTACCACTCCTTGATCTTCCTTTCTTCTTAGGGGTCCTGTGAATTCCTAATTTGTTGGAGCCACTCTTCTTATCCAAATTCCTTTCAATTCTTTCTAGGCTCCGCATTAACTTCATATTGAAGTCTTCCTATTGCTCCTTGTCTCTCTTAAGCCTTTTGTTATCTGCCTGGTGAATTTGGACATCTTTTTGCAAATTTTTAATGATTTTGATCATGCTCACTTCTTTATCTATTTCTTCTCCATGCCCATTGGAGTTCATTCCTTCAACTCCCAAATGGACATCCATTCCTTTAAATTCATCCTTCAGACTGTAAGCATCTTGTGCCTCCTCCATTTATCTACACTATGTAACAATCTTGTTTGGTTCTAACAATTTATAACTCTGCAAAATGTGCAGTCAACCAAATTTTTGTCTGGCTATCAGTCTTTAATCATTTTCCAGAATAACATAAACAATATGATTCAACAAAAGAATATCAGACTCCATTTTCGCCGGGTCTTGTCGATCAAGAATCCCCACGACTCTATCTCTGAGCCCTGTTCTTTTCTACAATTCACTTTTGGGTGCTAGCCCCTTTTCTTCAGCCCTTAAATCTCATGTGACCACGACTATGAACAAGTGCTAATAGTTGGGAGCTTATCCAGAGTCTTGAAACTTCAGGGCTCCAGACTTTGGAGCTTTGGGACTTCAGAGGTTTCCAAAGAACATCACCACAAATCTCTCGAAGTGCCAAATTGGAAAACTCGCGAAGTGGGGTGGGTCAACGGTCCACGTCTTCCAAACATATAACGTTTGATATTTACTACAAAACTCTAGTCTTCGAGGCTGCGGGACTTCGGAGCTTCGGGGCTTTGGGACTTCAGAGTTTTGGGGCTTCGGGATTTTGGAGCTTTGGGGCTCTAGGAATTTGGAGGATTTCACATCTGCACACCCAAAAAATCTGGAACAATGAATCTTCGAATACTTGCAATTCACCCTCGGTGATGTCATCATGCCACGTTACTTCGATGCTATGGAACTTTGGGGATTTCTTCCTCCCATTCCATCACGAACCATTTCTTCCAGAGTGTCAAGTCTTCGGACCTTGGGATATGACACCATGCGTCCATTGTTACCAAGTTACTGTGGGCCCAATCTTGTTAATACTTCGCTAAGGTTTTAATTTCTTTTTTTATTCATCAGGGGCCCCACTACCCATGCTCAAGAGGAGTGCCATGTGGAGAAATACTAGAAGCATACACGTGGCCCAATATGGCTGATGACACGCGTCACGTTCTAATTGAAATTTCTATATTCAAAGGGTTCTTAACTCACTAACACATGGCACACATCCCATGTGTCAACATCATCCCTAGTGATGTCAGCATGCCACGTCACTTCGAGATTTTAGGCTTTGGAATATTTTACACTTGCACACTCCAATTCTTTCGAACGATGAACTTTCAAATTTTCTTACCTTCCAGGGTCCACATAGTACAACTGTCAACAAATAAGGTGGTGGCATGTGGCATGTCTAGGAAAGGTCCACATCACTACTAGCGGCGTCATCATGCCATGCCACTTTTGTTCTTCAGCTTCGGGACTTCAGGCTTTGGGATATTCTAGACTAGCACACTCCAATTCTCCCGAACGATGAACTCCCAAACAAGATGATGTTCTAACACGAGTTTATTTCGACGAATGGTCTGGATGGACTCTGGACTTCAGGCTTCATAACTTTGAGACTTCAGGAGATTTCACATCAGTGCAGTTTGTTTCTCCTGAATGTTGAATTTCCGAATAATCCAATCTGTCGACATGTGCCTCTTTTTATGAATAGTCCGGATTAACTCTAGACTTTGAGACTTTAGGAGTTTTCGCCTTAGCGCCCTTTGTTACTCTCGAATGCCAAATTTCCAAAACAAATGATCTGTCGACACATGTCCCCTATAATGAACAGTCTGGATCAACTCCACACTTTAGTACTTTATGAGTTTTCACTCTTGCACACTCCATTTCTCCCGAATGTTGAATTTCTGAATACCTTGATCTACAAACACATGTATTTTTTAACGAACGGTCTGGATTAACTCCAGAATTCGGGAGTTTTCACTCTAGCACAATCCATTTCTCCCGAATGTTGAATCCTCGAATACCTTGATCTATGGACACTTGTCTCTTTTAACGAATGGTCCGGATTAACTCCAAACTTCAGGACTTTGGGAGTTTTCACTCTAGCACACTCCATTTCTCCCGAAGTACCAAAATTTCTAACTGTTGTGAGATCTACGACTCACAACCATTCGTGCATAGATATGATGGTTGATATTTGTTCTTCAATGTTGCACCTTACCTCCTTCTCTTGACTCGATCTAACAGCCTAAATCTGTCTTCGACCGATCCAATGGTCAAGAAATTTCCCCAGATCTACGACGTAGATCCACTTTGGGGCTTTGGACCTTTTATGATTTTGCAACCTTTTTAGATAAGTAACTCAAATAGTCGGAGCGACGAAGTCCCGAAGGACTTTGGTGCTTAACCACCATGCTCCTTTTCCCTTGATCTGATAGTTGTGAAGGATCGTCCTTGTCCCGAATAGATCCTACGGTCCAAATTATAAACTTTTGTGGCCCAATACCACAGTTGCGAGGGTATCCTTCCTCTGTAGGTTTTCTTGAACCGCTATACTTCCTGAGCTTCTAAACATAGTCCAATTGTTCACACGATACCTTCCTAGTACTCAGGAACGCTCTGAACTTCAAATTTTGTCCCTCTCGACAACAATTCACTCTGAAACCTTTTCTTCATTAACCATTTACACGTCCCATACAGGTTCAGTGTTGAAGCCATGGATCTGATACCAATTTGTAACATCCCCGAACCTCAACCCCTATCGGGTAACACTACCTAATCAACTGTATCTTTGTTTTTCTTCTCTGATACCAATTTGTAACTTCCCCAAACACCCATAGGTCGGGCGTCGTCATTGAGTAAAGATACATTTTTCTAATATATATATATATATATATATATATATATATATATATATATATATATAAAGAAATTTTAACCAGACATAAACATTATGTACATACACCTATTCTTGCAGAAGAGACAATAACACATACCAATATTCAACAGATGATTTATGTTCTTCTATCACACAACATAATGAAAAAATAACAGTAAAAGCATACATGAAATAATCACGTAAATAACAACATATATAAATACACAACATGTAATCAAACTTGGAAATGGTACTTATCTTTTAATTGAAGTACACCAACTACGTGCAGACCTTCCACGAACCTCCCAGCCTTAGACCATGCTGCTCATCACTCTCAACAGTGGGTCACCCCCGATCTGGGAATAAACTCTGTCGAGCAAGGGATTCCTAGGCTAGGAAGGGACAACATGAAGTTGCACAGTACAACAAGAAGGATTTCCTCCAAGGAGCCACTTACACCCACAACTCACAGACTCTCATTCCCCACATGCCTTTTCCACCCCAGGAGTGTACACATTCACTGTCACATAGTCCATCAACTTCTACACCTCCCTTTCCAGGGCTTCACCAACAAGTTAGATAAATAATTCTCAGAGCTCTGTAGTTTCTACTGGACTACCTCTAGGAGAGCTCACTTCCTCATCACACTCTCTCACTTGGAGAGAGTTGCTCACAGGCATGTCAACCTTCTTCTTCACTCTCGCTCCTCAACACACGGGCATGGTGATGGAAGCAACAAAAACTGGACGTGGGGAATGGTATTGACAGGAAAATATGCAAGAAACTCCCATGGTACAGGTACAATGAGGGTATAAATTCGATCTTGTTGCATAGGTTAGGGGTGTTTCAGGAATTCCACAATGGTGTTCCACGATTACTATGTGCTTTTTGGGTGCGTTGGTCAATCGGGGTAACAGATGGTGAGAATTTTCCCCTCGTGAATCCTTCAAGGGACAGAATGCTCAGTTCGAACCCCCACAATGGTGGTAATTCCCACATAAATCTTCATGCCTCCTGGTTGACACTTGGCTCTCCATGAGCTCATTCCTTTGCACTTGGAGTTTATTCCCCTCCCCAAAGCAACTTATGATAACTGGTTTTATTTCCCAACTTTAGTATTTTTTAGGAAACAAATTATAATATTCCCTTGGGTTAAGCCCTCAATCTTAGCCCTTCTTTCCTAGACTCATAGTCCCATCCCTTTCCCTACCCAGTGAAGTCTAGTCCCCCATAACTCTTTCTTCGTGGTCGGTCTACATGGAACGATGTTGTTATATTAAAAATATGAATATTTACATGTACAAAACAAGCTCCTGGCCTTTTAACATCTAGGCTCTATGGCCTAATAAACACACAATCCTATCAACTTATGATTACTTGTCTCACCAGCCTACAAAACATGTTACATTCATAATTACAACCGGGGCTCGACCTTGGGATATTACATAAATAAGGGTATTCCAATGGATTTTTATTTCTCATAACAATGGGAAGTTTTTCCCATATATCATGTGAAATTAACAAAGCCTCCAAGGAGTGAGCTCGAAATATCTCTTGATGATCTATGATGGAAACCCTTTGATGGTACCTATTACCTCCCAGTTGCACTAGGAAGGACTTACGATGATCCACAAAGTTGAACAAGGCACTTGTTCAAAATTCAGAGTTTGTAAATCTTGTCGTGCATCATTTACCCTTCATTTCTTCTTCTTCTTCTTCTTATACGCATGTTCCATACCCCGCTGAGGGGATTTCTATAAAATTATCTAGCATGATGTCTCTTTTATGTAAAATACTCATCTCCCTAAGACTTGGTTATTAGTACATACTCTAGAGTGTTTTTTTTTTACTTGGTCCATTATACCTCGCTTCGATTATAATGTTCTAAGCTTTTTCACTCATTTCCTCCAAATCTGGAGTGTTTTCTAATGATTTTCCTTAGTGTGTTATGTCTGAGTCCAGTTTCAAATATATATTACCATGATATTCATTAGTCTAGAGTCTTATGGACAAGCATTAGGTCCTTTTAGGATTTTTTAACGTAAAATGTCTAGTTAAAAAAGATGTTTAACATTGTAAATTCATGTAATTATTTAATAAGTGGTAATAGGAGGTGTTAAACACCCAGGGGAGTATTATTTTCTAACTCATAATACCCATTTACCTTAGTATCCCCTTTTCAAGAAAAATAATTTATTTTTACCCATAAAAATAAATTATTTCCTCAAAAAGGTGATTTAATTCACTTCCTATTTTTAAGGAAACATGTCAGGGACACATTTTTAACTTGTCTTCGCTTCACTCTACCTCACTGGTGGTTAGTGGAATTTGGTGGAAAGTTAGGATGAGTTAGTGGTGAGTTTAGTTGAGTGGGTGGAGATCTCAAGAAGAGGTGCACCCTCTCTCTTGAGAGGTGGCACACTCTCCTTGAGGGCGCCAATCCCAAGGAGAGGTGCACCTACTCTCTTGAGAGCTGGCTCCCTCTCTCTCACTCTACTCTTGACTTGTGGCACACTTACCTATGGTCATTGGAGAGGTGTCACTCATTCATCCTCCCATTGGCTCACCTCACATTGGTATTTTCACCCTCATCCTTGGGAAATGCACCCTCCTTTTGTATTTATGTAGGCTACCTCCTCCTCATTGAGGTTAATGAGAGTTTGGGATAGATTGTGGATTTTAATACTATTGTAATACTATTTGGAATAAAAAAGAAGACTTTGGAGGTCATGTCCGTGGTGTGTACCTATTTTGGATGCTTGATTTTTAGATTTTCATATATGAGGTAACCATAGGCTTATTTGTTGCATTAATTTTCATTAATTTGGCCTTTGAAGGGGTTTTATCATCCAGTAGGATAGGATCTTCTAAGATAAGTAAATTTTTATATTTTATTGATTATCTACATTAGTGATTTAATATTTGTATGTATTTTCAATTGATTAACATACTATTTGATCCGGATTTTATGAGCAAAACGAAATGAATACAGATTATTAACAGGTGCTTAACACAAAATAACAGAGATATAGTAAAATTGGTTTTCTATTCAATAACGAAATAAGATGAAACTGTAAAATACAACGGAAACAAGCTTGCTGGAATGGTGGCAGCTTATCTTTGAGAAGAGATGTGACGGCAGCAAGCATTCACAAGAAGAAGGTTACAATGAGGCTCTGAAGGCCTTTTTACAATAAAAAAGAATGCCAAAAACCCTAGACATCCAAAAACCTAACCCTAGGAGATGAAGCGCCAAAAGTCATGTGGGCCCCATTTGGGTAAGTTAGTACATCAACTTCCCGGGGTCGTAACTTTTGCATACAATCTCCATTTTAGGCATGTGATAGCCCATTGTAAAGGCATCGTCAAGGAGATTCATTTTGGGGACTCAATTATTCCTTTGGCTATCATTGAGGAGCTCGATCCTAAAAAACCTTCATTTAGGCCCTCAAAATGGCCCCAGAAGTTAAAACTGCTAAAAACAGTAAATTGCCACAATTGTCACAAAACTGTTTTGAGCCAGTTGGAAAAGGTGGGTGGCCACCAATATCCTTCTGGATCACTATCTAAGTTTGTTGTGTAGGGATCACCACTTTTCATGAAGTTTTTGCAAGTTCTTCATCCTTGGAGAAGTGGCTACATTGATTTTAGAAACCTTCCACAATATATAAGTCTATCGAGAACAGAGTCCCTCAGCACATCACTGAAAGAATCTCTTCCCATTTTTCACGGATCTGGGGCATCAAATACTTCCTTGGGTGCCTTCTCTTCCTTCTAATCACTTTCTTCCATCATTTGTAAGTTTGACTGGATACTTGATTTATAAAATGCTATAAAAAAATTCATTTCTATATTGTAAACTTAAAGGAGTTAGTGGGATAACCCACTGGCCCTGCCATCCCCCCTACCCCAGGGGGATTGTGTCATTTTTTGTCTTTTGTTATTTTGTCTAATTTTCTCTAACTAAGCAAAATAAAACTAACCTAAAATAAACCAATATAATTTTCAAAACATTTCCCTTTTTCTTTGATTTCATGCAATAGTTTAGTTTTCATTTCCAAGTTCATTTCAAGTTATTTTTCCTTTTGCAAAGTAACAAAACTTCCCCGTTAGAATCTCAATATGCTCTTTTCCCTGTGATTCCAAATCAATATTGACAAATAAGAATTGATTATGAATAGTGTAGAGTATTTTAATTAGGTAACAATTTTCTATTTTTTCTCAATACAAGGATCAATACTTGCTAATTACATGTGAGTTTAGGGGACTACTCATTGAGATCCATTCTCTCCCTGTTGGAAGTGCGTGTATTTTTGCTTGCACCCACTTGATTAACAATATTTATAAAGTAAAAAATGATAGATTAGCTTTAGTGGTTATATATTTATTTCTTCTCAAGCCTACATTCTTGCAATCATGAGTGGATTAGCTCATATCTATCCATCTTGCCTAATTAAATTAAGTGCAATCCAAGTGAAACCAATTAACTAATTAAAATTTACCAAGAAAAATTCAAAACCTTTTCATTCAATAAATACACTTTTGGCACTAGTCTCTACAGTATTATCCTTTTCTTTTTATCTCATTTGCTTATTATCATTCCCATTAGAAACAATTTTTTGATGTGTCAATATATGTTGCTAGATTAGAGTTATTTTATTTTGTTTCATTATTTAACTCCTATAATTCTTATACTTAGCTTACTCAGCCTTGGTTTATTTTATATTAGGGACTACCTGCCTTGGCTTTGCTATGATTTAGCCTAGACAGAGAAGTCGAGTGTTTGGTGATAGTGACCCAACTCGAGACTCACCCCCAAAACCACACCCAGTGAATTGAAGATTTTTTTCATGTGACCAGAGGTGCAGGTTATTGTGAATACCATGGAATTATTTGATGGATTATTCCTTGAAGAGGTTTCAAGAGAGAGAGATCTCAAGGAGAGGTGCTCCCTCTTGAGAGAGAGGTGTCACAGTCTCAAGTTGGGTCACTATCACCAAACACTCGACAGAGAAGTCGAGTGTTTGGTGATAGTGACCCAACTCGAGACTCGCCCCCAAAACCACACCCAGTGAATTGAAGATTTTTTTCATGTGACCAGAGGTGCAGGTTATTGTGAATACCATGGAATTATTTGATGGATTATTCCTTGAAGAGGTTTCAAGAGAGAGAGAGATCTCAAGGAGAGGTGCTCCCTCTTGAGAGAGAGGTGTCACAGTCTCCTTGAGGGTGCCAATAACAAGGAGAGGCACACTTACTCTCTTGAGAGGTGGAACCCTTTATCTCACTCTACTACTGACTTGTGGCACACTTACCTTTATTCACTGGATAGGTGGCACTCATCCATCCTCCCATTTGGATCACCTCTCATTGGGGTCACCCCCCCTCTTTGGGAAATGCACCCTACTTTTGTATTTATGCAGACTACCTCCTCCTCATTGAGGTTAATGAGAGTTTGGGATATCTTGTGAATTATACTTCTATTGTAATACTATTTGGAATTAAAAAAAAAAGACTTTGGAGGTCACATCGGTGGTGTGTACTTGTTGTGTGGATGCTTGATGTTTATCTTTTCATATATGAGGTAACTGTAGGATTATTTGTTGCATGTATTTTTGTTAATTTGGCCTTTGAATGGGTGTTATCACTTGGTAGGATATGTTCTCTTAAGCTAAGTAAATTTTGAGATTTTACTAATTATCTACATTAGCGATTTAATATTTGTATGTATTTTCGGTTGATTAACATACTATCTGAGTTTCTTATGTAGGGATCACCACTTTTAACAATGTTTTTGCAATTTTTAGGATTTTATAGGTTCTTCATCCTTGGATAAGTGGCTAGATTGCCTTGAGAAACCTTCCACAAGATCTAGCGCTATCTAGAACAAAGTCCCTCAACACATCACCGAAGGACCCCATAGCCCAAGAGTTTCATACTTCAAGCTCTCTCTCTCTCTCTCTCTCTCTCTCTTCCTTCGATTTAATTCAATCTGGTTACATTTTCTTGCATGAAAATTTAGATCTACATTTTAATTTTAAATATAAAGTAGATTCATTTCACATGCATGCATAACTATATCTACTTCATCCTTTCATTCTTATTGTTGGAACAGGGGCAAACCCAGGGTTCAATGCTACAACAACGCACCAAAAAAACCCTAACTATCGGCCCTTTCGGCAACACCTGCAAAGCAGATGAAGTCTCACCCAAGGTAGAGGTAGGGGTGGTTGCAGGACTCAAGAGTCTACAACCTTAGCTGGGAAATAGATCTGTGATTGTAATACTTAGCAGAGCACTTAGCACCAACAGTTCATCAATATTTAACCACTATCTACTCCACAAATAAAATAGAGCATTGCATCTTTCATTCATATCTGATGTATCTAAGCACTTATCATAGTGAAGCAGGTTAGATCTAACATATTTAGGTACTAGCACATTCATATAAGTCAGATCTAACATCCATATACATCATTAACACAAAGCATGAACATATATGTCTATCTATATCAAATCACTTAGCAAGTAAAGACATAAACAAAACAACACATTACACAAAATAGAGCAACACATCATATACATGGTTCACCCCCACCCTGGGGCTACGTCCACCAAATCTTCTTCTTTATTAGCTTCTTCAATAGATTACATGCACAGAGCTTCAAAACCCTACTCCGCATAGGACAGGAGATCTGTGCAGGTCGCTAGATCCTCCTTCCCCGATTAGATCTAAGAACACAACCTTCCATAGTCTCTTACAATGACTTGCACTTAGCTCTGCAAGTCTCACACGGTATACACAAAGCACTTAAAATCCTTCAATCACATAGATCTAGCACTTATCCATTCATAACTACCTCCTTCTTACATTGCCAAGACATCTATTGATACTTTACAAAATAGGCCTAAACATGGGTAAACCCATGGGCTGACATACCATACCCATTACATAGTCCCAAATCCCAAAAAGAGCCCAAAAAGGGGTTGAGATCTCGTGATATCTTCTTCATCTTGCACTCCTCCTTCAACAGGCTGTCAAAGTCCCAAAATAGGTCAACTTAACCAAGGATCTCCCAAAACTTGGTCAAGGGCCAACATGCCCCCAACACCCACCTGTGACTCGTCTCGAGTCACTTTGATCTAGGTAATTCTACTTCGAAAGCCTCGAGCTAGGATCAAATTTCTTCAACTTGCTGCTGTGCCATGACCTCTTGTGCAACGAACTCTTGGATGAAGAGCTCATTCATAGGTCCCTCTAGGCATTTTTTAGCTACAGTGACAACCCGCTCCAGTTATGCTCCTCGACCTTCGACCTCTATGAACAATAGGTAGGCCTTATATTGTACAAATTGGATCCTCTAAGTTACTTCCATAACTCTGCTCTGGATAATGTGGATCTGCTGCTGGGCGGTGCGTTTCTCTTGGGAGCACTTCATTCTTTCCACAACTAACAAGGGCTTCAACTACGCTTGTATCGTTTTGGCTTGATACTTCACCTCTTGGAGTTGCGACTCTAGTGCCTTCAGTTCTTGATTCTCAATGAGTTTCTCATAGGTCTGGGTACTACAATCAGTAAGTTTCTTACATTCCATAGCAAGGGATTTTATTCTCTCAACTGCGCTTCGAGTAGTTGATTCTATTTGATCCCTTACATCCTATGGAGTCTAGGGTACTATGCAGAGCTCTAAGTCTATGATGCATTGTTGTAGTTGTTGGATAACTTCTATGAGCTTATCTACTTGTCACGCAACTCAGTCCTCTACCTTTATTCCTATGACTATCATAGAGCGAAGTGCTCTGCTAACTGCTTCTTTCACTTCGAGTTGCTCTGCGAGTAACTGTTCTTTTCTTTTCTATATTTGTGTTTTTTCTTCATCGAACATTTCTTGGAGAGAAATATTTTCCTGTTCTGTAGCTCGATGATGCTCTACAAGTACTCCTTGTACTTGTGACAAAGCCTGGGTGGCTTGTTCTATTTCCTCTTGTGCTCGTCGAAGGTGAGCTTCGACTATCTTAGCTAGTCGGTGGAGTTGGGCTAGCTCATCTCCCAACTCTATTTCTCCTGATGGCAGGGGTGTAGTGGAGACTGCATGGCTAGAATGAAGGGCCTGTTGTACCCCTAGGAGCTCGAATTCAATCCTATCATACATGTCTTCCTGCTTCGCTCCTTGTTTCTCTGCTATCTCCAGTGAAGCATCATTCAGGGCTGCTATAATGAATTCAAAATCATCAGAGGTGAGGACAGTATGATTATTGGTCAATGTGTCTTTCAATTTCTTCCGGGAAGAAGGATTCGGGGGGGAAACCTTCCTCTTCTTCAAGGGGTCAACCTCATCTCTGGGCGGTGTAACTTCACTTGATCTCTGTTCAGATTCTACTTTTTCATCACTCCCTCGGTTAGTTGACAGGGACGTGGTCTTCACTAAGGCACTGCTTAAGTTTTGGACCTCCTCAGTCTTCTTTTGTCTGTTGGTTCTAGGTGTATTTTGTTATGGGTTGTCAATATCAGATATCTTTGCGGGCTTGGCGGGGTTAAGGAGGTCAAAAAAACATTCCTTAGTGATTTTCTCAAGGTATTCTTCTATAATCTTATAATATGACTATAGCTTCTCTTTATGTTCATTTTCTTGTGCTGTAATGTAGATGAAGTGTTGATTTGCACTGAACTTCATCAGGGGTCAGAACCTTTGTAATGTGTTTAGAGTCATGCAAGGATCGACTTTGATGGCTTGATTTAGCTGGAGGTAGTATGTATGAAACACAACATTTGACTGCCACTGTTTGTTCATATCAGTTGAATACCACAAGGTAGTGAAGTTTGTGGCAAGCGGTTTGAATGGATCAATGTTGGGGAAGGTCGCTCCTTCTGGCATCTCCCAAGAAACAAATTCAATGAGGACTAGGAGCTAGCTGAAATGAAATTCATAACCTTGATTGTCTACTTCTTGGCAATCTAGTTCCAGCTAGTTAACTAGGTACTTCACCCAATTCATCTATAGGCCTTCTGCACACTTCCCTGCGAGGTCAACAAAAAATCCGGTGACCTGCATAGGCCGATTCTTCCTGACTAACTTTCCAGCTATCAGTTGACATGCTAGGAACACTGCGCCACTCTAGATAGAAGCTACCTTGTATCCTCGTGTTCCCTTCTCAACGTCGCCAATGTATCCTTGATCTTCTGTGCGAGTGAGCGATCTATGACTTTTCCTATATAAAAGTCTTGCGAGTCGGGTCCTTGCACAATCAGTCCTATGATCCTATGGATTAGCGTTGGGTCAACTGTAATGCGGTGATCTAGACATAAGTAGTCACCATGGTAACATGATAGTAGCATCTTGACACATACGTTGAATTCCTGGTGTCTTCCAAAGTGTGGGATCTTCATGACATTCAACAAGGTGGACTGGGCGAGGTTCATCATCCATGACTAGGGGATTATCTTTGAATTCTTCCCCTTAGTTCTCGTTAGGTACTTGTATGGGGCAATCAAATAATAGATCTTGTGATATCTGAGGTTGAAGTCGCAATACCATACCATAGAGGGAAATAGCGCAATGATCACTGTGTAAAATCAACAAGTATGTGGGCTTAGATTCATGGTTAGCAAAAGTGTTCTCGGTGCATGGCGCAACGAGATAAATAGATAACTTGGAAAAGGTTGAGAAGCCTTCATTAACTCTATTCTATCCATTATGGCGTGGTCCAATGGTCTGGTGGCGAACCATAAATTCCTTTCTACCCGTTCAGGGAGGGGGGGGTCGATCGAACGTTTATATTGGTCCCAATGGCTATATTTCTTTGCCCTGGCAAAGTGCCATGTGACGTTGTTATGTTATCCTGACGAAGCTCTAGTTTTGCAAATTTTCCTTCTCTGAAGTTCCCTCTGGAACCTTCTATAACTTGTCGATATTATCTCTCTTCTTACTTAGCTTTCTAGCTTTCTTTCCAATGAGCTTCATCTTGGTATGCCTTTTTCCATTCTGATTCTTATCTTCTTTTGGCATAGTTACTTCGCACTGTTGATATTATTTCCTAATATTCGAGGGTGATACTTCTTCTTTATCTGGAACAAGTACTTCAATATTTTTTGGGTCATCTAGTGTTCTTGCAACTTTGATATCTGGGTTTCTGGTGTTAAATAGCTTCGATCTGTTTTTACGTTCTTCAATGAAGTGTGCGATCCTCCTAGTCATGAAATCTCTTAACTCTTCCTTCTTCCGTGCTAAAACTTCTTCTTCTTCTTTCCTTCTTTCCTGATTTCTTTCAATCCAAGGTTTTCCTAGTAACATGGTAAATGGGGTGTTTTTCTCAATAAATTTAATAATCTCAAAATCTTCCTCTGTTGAAGTTCCATTGGCATTCCTAGATATTTGGGTGAGCTTTCCACATAGGTTTATCAACGTTCCTTTGAATAGTCCTATTCCTCCTAATGAAGGATTCATAGCAGGCCTCCCTATAGCTTCCCAAGTTCTCTCTGTCATGATATTCACCTATGTTTCTTGATCTAGAACACAGTCAATGTCGAAGTCTCCTATTCTTGCTTCAAGGCATTCTTTTTCTTTGAAGACCTCTAATAAACTGACATGTTGGTGATCATTCAGGGTGTCTTTCATTTGTAGTAATACTTTCTTTGATTCTTTTTGGGGTTCTTCCATAATCGTAGTTTCTGGATCCACCTTAGGGTTTTCTTGTCTCATGTTAATTTCTTCAAGCTTAGCAATCATTCTAGGGAAATCCAATACTTCATGCTCCATAGCTTTGCAACAAAGAAAACTAGGTCTTCTCCCAGGGCATTCCTTAGCAAGATGTCCCAATTTTCTGCAACTATAACAAAGGGTTAATCCTCTCTTTCTTTTAAATGATTCCCAACTCTTTCTATACTGTGCACTAGGGTCATAGTATCTTATCTGCAAATATTTCTTTCTAGGATCCTGCATCCACTAGTTAGTCCAAACATTCTTTCTATGCATAGGTATAACATATTTTTCACTATTCTTATCATACCTACTCATATCAAATCTTCTTTCATCTATTAATGCCCTAGTTTTCAAGCTAGGACATAATCTATCAAACATACCTAGTGTTACCCATGATTTTGGTCATCATGATGATGTATTAATGATAGTGTACTCAGGCTCTTCATAAGAACTTTCTCCTGAGAAAAGTTACTTTCTTCTCTTTCCAAAAATATCATTTTTGAAGGAGGTTCGCAGGCTGCTAGTATATTTGCCTGTGAGAATGCATGATTCTCGCAAGATGCCTTAAGCCAGGGTGCGAGAAGTTCACACTATGTTGAACTGCTAGGGTGTGAAATCTTTCTAAAATAAGGAAAAAGATGAATTCTCGATGCTTCTAGAAGGGAATCTTCTAGAAGGATGAGATGGCATTCGAATGGTTATCCTAATACTGGATTCCCTGATATTTTGGGATCATTCTTATCTAAGTAACTAATTCATTCTCTCCTATATATTGAGGGAATTCTCATGGAAAAGGTAAAGCAAGGTTAAGCAAGATTCATTGGAGAATTAGTGAAAGAATTGTGTGAAGGATTGAAGCTTAAACAACAGGCTAGGGAATTCCAGCAAGGTTATCATAAGAGTTTTGATCTTCTTCATGCAAGTGAGCAAGTGTGTGTGTCAGAGCCAAGGGCCATCAAAAGGAAGTTTGCGACATCAAGGCTTAGGTTGTAATCTTTACTTTCCATCAATATGATACAGTAATATGTCCCTTTCCCATAAATCTATTTCCACTTTATTGTATAATTCCTTGATCATATACATAGATTGACTGTTGAATAGATTGTTCTTTCTTCACTTTGGTTGGTTTGTGTTGTCTTGGTCTTGACTGCACGAGAGAATTGGAGCGAAGAAGGAGCAACAAAGACCCTAGGAAGCGATAATAATGTATGTTCTTAGTTCTTGCCTCCTATTTAATTCAATAGTCAAAATATAGGGAAAGAGTCATGTTCTGTCTTGCTTTGTTCTAGATCCAGGTGGATCTAGGGAGATCGGTTAGTGTCCGCACCTATAGATTTATCCAATAACAAAATTGGCGACTCCGCTGGGGATGAATCCCATTTTCTTTGTGGATTTTTGTATTTTTCTGTGGCCATTTTCTCTGTTTTCACTTTTCTCCTATCCTATCAATCTATGAGTCTTCAGGATATCCTGATAGACCCTCTGGGTCCAGAGGCCTTATTCATTTTTGCTTCATTTTTCAAATTTTTGATTATGTTCAGGCATTCTCGCACTGCACTTCATTGCAGCCTGTGAGAACTGGTAGAGTTCACACTCTGCCTTTAGGTTTCAATGTGAGGTTCTCGTACCCTTCTCAAGGGTCACCTACGAGAATCAGTGATTATCGCACTGTGTAATACTACCTGCCTGCGAACTCTTTTGTCAAAATTTTGAATTTGAGTTTTGGTCTTTCCAACTGCCCAGATCAGTTTGTTTTCCTCTTATGAGTTTCTTGAACCATTGATTGATATCTTTCTTGTCCTTGTTTGTGTGCATGAACAGTCTTAGGGTTCCAAGGCTTTTCTTGTCTTTTTGTGTCTTGAATTTCGTTTCTTGACTTTTCTTGGCAAAACCATTCTCTCTGAATTCAAAATCTGAGTGTGTTTGATTAGTTAAGAACCAGTGATTGGTTGAAAGTTGAATACTTGGTTTTTCTCATTTTCTTATTGGTTTGAAAGATCATTTTCATTTTCATTGAGAAGACTACTTTGGTTTGCTCTTTATTTTTGCTTTCATTGAAAGAGTTGATTAAGTTTGTCATTTATTGATTCTTTGTTTTTTGATTTTCTGTATTCTCATTGGCATAGTGAGGATCCTTTTTGAAAAGTGAACAAAAAGTTTTTCTTTCAAAAATTCTTTTCGTTTTAGAAAACATTGAAAATCAAATTATTGAGATTGTTAAAGTATTTGGAAACGACACAATAGAGAATTGTTATTTTATAAGTGATTGTTTGTATTGACATTTCAAAGGAAATTTTTCATTATAGTTCAAGGTTGATCTGGAAAACTTTCTCTCTCTCCCATACATAGGATTCATTGAACGAAAAGTGATACATTTCATTCTCATCCTTGCATTATTGGGTTAGAGTCATACAACATAGTTTCACCTCCGTTTCCTTTTAGTAAACAAAAGCTCTTAATAACATTGCGTAATCATAAAATTTATCTAGTAACTCTTTTCTAGGGCTCTACTACACCAACATTTAGCTAGGCTAGCACTTTGGAGTAGGAAGAGAGATACACTCTCCAAAAGCAAAAAACACACAATAGCATCTTGTGATAGGGAGTGTTAAATTCCATTTGCAACATCTTGTCCTGGGAATCCCTTCTCACACAAGGGTCAAACACTAGGTCACATTGATATTGGCAGAGTTACTCACCCTGCTTTGTTGATATCAGTGTAGAGATTGCACGTATTACGGG
>ML777506.1:354902-365631 GCA_009831015.1 Picea engelmannii
AGAGTTACTCACCCTGCTTTGTTGATATCAGTGTAGAGATTGCACGTATTACGGGGATCACTCAGAGGTATACCCACAATGATGAGTGGAATCCTTTTGAGTTGATTGCGGGCTAGATACCCTGCCCTTGCGTGTGGATCGGATTGACGATTGTTCCCCCAGGCTTTGTTGTTGTTGGTGGTAACCTTAGTGGCCTATCTTTCTAGGTTCTTACCCAAGGTGACTGTGGAGGGGAAAGACTTCACGGTACCTGGAATTGACGTTGAACAAACTCACTTGGGCTCCTTGGAGGGTATACCAACGATTATGTGTGGGAGCTTGCACCAAGGTGTAAGTCCGTTAAGCAGGTTGTCAGCGTAACTTTTCCACTCTAGCCCCGCCCCTTCTCATCTCGTTGTTGCGACGTTGGATTTCATCACCAACTAGTGGCTTCGAAATTAGAAGGTCTTGTTTTGCTTGGTGATTGCTTCCTAGATTTTATTTACTAGTGCGTGTTGTTTGTTTCTCGAAGTTGACCATAGGATTTTCTTCGCGAAGTTTGTCACTCGTTTACAATAGCTCCTCCACGTTGTTCACGTAGAATGAAAGGTTTATCTCCAGAGCATCTGGACGGTTCTCAACCCTCGCCTACAGCTACACCTGAGGGCTCTCCTGGGCACAGTGAAGCCACAGTCGTCACCACGCCACAAGTGGAATGAACTGATTCTCTAGAACGTTTTCGAATTACAAATACTCAAGAGGATTTTCGACTTCCCATTGATTCTCAGCGCCCTTTTAGATGAATGAATTCTTCCAGAGAATTAGTTGTTACTTCTTCTGGATCACCCGTTGGGCCTTTTACCGGTGTAGAAGGCCAAGATCCTTTTTGGTCTACAGGTGATTTCTGAAGGACCCTTTTTGGTCCTGGTTCACCTGTGGTCTCTGAAATCAACCCTCCAATTTTTTCTGAGACAGAGACTGTACCGTTGAATACCACTTATCACTTTAATCTCCCTGCCGAGATGGCCCATCTCGCGAATACTATGAGTGTCCCAACCGGGTTTACTACCGTTGATCTTGCTCCTATAAACACACAACGCACGCCCAATGTCACTCTGACACTACCACCCAGATACCATGCGTTGAATTCTTTGTTGAATGCTTCTATTCCAACACCTCCACAAACCCCATCGGCTTCTCCAGGTGGTCCATATTTTCCTGGGCACCCTATTCCCGGTTTTATTCCGACACTCCCTCAATTTCCTTCTGGAAATCCTAATCCTAGTGGCACTATGCAGTCCATTACACCAAACTTGTAGATTCACATTGGTGGACAAGGTGGTATGATTCAATTTCCTCTTACTGGACATAATCCAATTACTACACAACCTTCGATTGGAACACAACATCCGGTTGGAACTCCACCTACGATAGGGGGACCAACCCAACCTTTTGGACAAAATATACCTCCTGCTTTGGCCCAGTATTAGAATCAGATGATACAAAATCTTCCTCAAATGACTGGGGGGAAACAGTTGCCTGTCCCTACTATAGGCCAACCATATCTAGGTATACCTAATCCTATTTGGGGTACGAATGCTCAAACTCATGACCCCACTCAAGGTTATAATTCCTTGAGCTACTATCCTCTCCAACCACCCTTGAATTTGCCTGGGTCTTCCCATTATGGGCAGACTGCTTATGGTCCTACTGGTTTGCCGACAGGGCTTCCACCCAAAAGCCACCAGTACCCACAGGTGAATCGACAATTACCTTTTCTTGCTACTTTGGATTTGCCAAATTTGTCTAGGATTTTAAATGATCCTATTCGTCACTCTCCCCAATGGCTTGTTATTCCAACCAAGCTTCCATCAGATATTCCTAAATTCGACGACAAAGAGGGAGAGGACCCAAAAAATCATGTTATGACTTTTCACTTATGGTGTTCATCCAACTCGTTGATGGATGATTCTATTCGATTACGTCTTTTTCAACGAACCCTTACCAGTTCTATTGCGAAGTGGTATATTGAATTGCCACGAGGTTTCTTCTCTGATTTTAACACTTTAGCTATGGATTTCCTTACGCATTACCAGTTACCGATCCGTTATGATACTGGGACTGAGATTTTGAATTCCTTCAAACAAAGTAAAGACACTCATATATCTGATCATATCCATGAGTGGAAAAGGAGACGACGTCTCATTAAACTTGAGCTCCCCGATCAGTTACTGGAAGAATGGTTTACAAAATCATTTGTGAACGAAATCGGTAAGCACATTTCTATGGGTGGCGTAGTCACAAAAGAGCAGGCTATAAGTCGTGCTCAATATCTTGATCTCGTTTATTCACAAACGGGAACTCTTTATGATTTATTACCTGATTTACCTCGTCCTAATGCTTCCAACACTTCAACTACTCCAGCGGCCTCGCATGCGGCTGACGGTGTGATTGGTACTGCCCAAGCCCATTCACATTTTGTTTCAAGCACAAACCCTAAATCGGCTTCTTCTAATGTTCAAAATGCTCCATCTCCTGCCACTCCCACCGACAAAACTTCTGAGGTAAATGTTGTTCAATCTACCCCAGCCGGTAAAAATAAATCTTAAAAAGGGAGAGGCAAGAATAAGGAGGGAAAAAATAATAATCAAGCCGAGAAAACTAAAAATACTCCTGTTGATGACCGGGATAAGTGCAAACCCCGATACCCTTTCCTTATTTGTGGTGATGATCACTACATGAAGGATTTTCCAAGACGTGTCGAGGTCACTAAGTTCCTTCAGGGAACCCTGAAACCCCCTTCACTAACTGTCTTGTCCCAACCCTTCCCGTCTAAAAAACAGGCTCAGTTGGTCATCTAAAACCAACCATCCTCTTCTACTACATCATATGTTTTTATGTGTACTGGTGATTCTAAGCAGAATAACGTTGCACTCACAACTCGAGCCAAAGATTATTCTCCATCTAAGGATAAGTTGACGATTTACCTCCTTCTTTGGTACAACTCTCTCCCGCGACTCCACCTACTAACAGTCCTCTTCATCTCGAACGACTGAGCCTCGACACAGTTCTGCGACCCCCCCCTAAGGGTGTCATTCAGAAATCGGCTTTCAATCCTCATACTCATGTGGCCTAGAACTATAGTATTGTTGAAGATCTGGCCCAAGCACCTTCAACGATGTTATCCCTTGAAGTCCTTCAGACTTGTCCTGCACAACGGAAGGCACTGTTGAAAGCTATTGGTGGAATTGACCCAACAAATACGAATTTAATAGTCTTTGACTTGGATGATCTCATTCCAAGGTTACCCCCTCAACTCGCGTTTCAAATCCAGGTTGTTGTCTCTGACAAGAACATTTGTCGAACTTTTATCGACGAGGGTGCCTCGACGTGTGTTATGTCTCTTGCTTGTTGGAAATCCATTGGCTCTCCTCCTTTGAATGAATCCCAAAACACTCTTAAAGACTTCAATGGCTTGGGTTTTAAGCCTTACGGTGTTCTCCCTTTGTTGCCTATCACATTAGAAGGTAAAACGGTCCAAGTTGAAGTGGAAGTCTTCGATGCTCCCCTTGATTATAATCTTCTGCTTGGACGCAGTTGGATCGATTCCATGCATGCAGTTGTCTCAACACTTTTCCATGTAGTACGTTTCCCTCATCAAGGGAAGGTTGTTACTGTTGACCAACTTGCCTTCTTCAATTCTGATACCCGTACTGGAAATGTGTCGTTTATTGCTAAAACCCCGCCGGGTTATGAGAACGTTGGCGTAGGTATTTTAAAGGACTCTTCATTAATGGGTACTTTTTCCATTCCACTGCCCGATGTTCCACGCCCGTCAGTTGCTTCTATCAACATGATTTCCACCATGCCTCATGAACTTCCTGTGTCTTCCAACCTTTGGATCGTCCCTAACCCTGGAGATCATCTTCGTTTCGGCGACGCAATGTCGTTAAGTCCGGTTGAGTCCGCCTATCACACGATTCAATCGACAACACCTTCTACCTCTTCTCTTGATGAGTTGTCTCCCGATCCTTTTCGTGTTATTTTTCCCACTGAAGAGATGATTATGTCCGTCATGGAGGAAACCCCTTGGGACGATGGGCATCATCGTTCCATTATTTTTCTGGAACAACACACTCTTGAGAACTACCAACGGATTTCGACTTCGTCGACTGTTGTTGTCATCTCGACTGTTCCCGGATCTGCACATGATGTGTTTGCCGAAGGGAACCTCAGTAATATCTCGCCCACAATTCCAATTGACATATCCATAAAACCTGAGATTGTTGAAAATGTCCATATTGGAGCTTCGTGTTCTTCAGACGAAATAGTCACCTATACATCCTTGTTTAAAGAGTTTCGTGACATATTCACCTGGAGCTAGGAGGAAATGCCCGGTATCGACCCTGCAATTGTTGTACATGAGATAAAGACATACCCTGACGCTAAACCTATCCGGCAACGCCTTCTTCCAGTTCACCCACGTAAAGAGGCTACTATCAAACTCGAAGTTGAGAAACTTCTCAAAGCTGGCTTTATTTATCCGGTGGCTCTTACAGAATGGGTTTCCAATCCTGTCCCGATTGATAAGAAAGGTGGCAGTATTCGTGTATGTGTTGATTATAGGGATATTAACAAAGCTTGTTCCAAGGACAACTTTCCTACCCCCTTCATCGATCAGATTGTCGATGACTGCGCCGGAAGTGAAATCTTCTCCCTCATGGATGGTTTCTCCAGCTATAATCAAATTAACATTGCTCCTTAGGATCAACATAAGACTGCTTTTATTTGTCCTTGGGGTACTTTTTTCTATTGGAAACTCCCGTTCGGACTTAAGAATGCGGGTGCAACTTTTCAACACGCTATGTCTTATGCTTTTCATGATATCAAGCATATCGTTCAACCCTATTTGGACGATTTACCCGCTCATTCTATGTGCAGAGTCGATCATCCTACCCACCTCCGTGCCATTTTCGTTCGCTATCGGTTCTACCAAATACATTTAAATCCTCATAAGTGTGTTTTTTGTGTAGAATACGACCGTCTTCTTGGTTTTATCGTTTCGTGTCAAGGGATCCGGGTGGATCCTATTAAGGTTGAGGTGATCCTTAATCTCCCTCATCATTCTACACTGCGCTAGTTGCAATGTTTGCAGGGGAAAGCAAACTTTCTTCGTCGTTTTATCCCTAATTACACCGAGATTACTCGTGGTTTTATGCGGCTACTAAAGAAAGATTCGGAGTTTGTCTGGGATACCATTTCCAACAAAGATTTTAAAGCTTTGAAGTTGTCCCTAACACGATCTCTGCTTCTCTTTCCTCCAGATTACAGTTGCGATTATTTCCTTTATCTTGCTGCCTCGGAGTACACTATTGGCATGGTTCTTGTCCAAGAGGATGATGCGCATGACAACCATGTTGTTTATTACTTGAGTCGAAGTCTCACACCCACAGAAATCAAGTATCAACATGTCAAAAAACTGGCTTTGGCTGTTGTTTAAGCCGTCCAATGCTTCCGACATTATATCCTCTCACGGAAGACTACGGTGATTTCTCATTGCAACCCTATGCAACATATTTTGAAACATCAATTGCTATGGGGAAAATACTCCAAATGGATTGTCATACTCCAAGAGTTTGACTTGGAATTCCATTGTGCCAAGTCTAAGAAGTCCTTAGTTTTTGCTGAGTTGATATGCGATTTTCCTCACTCTGCAATGGAAAATGTAGTAGTTGATTCATTACCCGATGAATCTGTTTTCCTTATTAGCACTGCTGATCTTTGGTATGGGGATATCATTATATATCTCCAAACCCAGACTTTTCGGCCTGATTTGTCTAGTACTGAACGATGTCGCATATGCTATCAAGCTCGTCAATACATTATCCTTGGGGATACTCTTTACCGTCGGGGAATTGACTCTGTTTTTCGACGTTGTCTTATGTTTGAAGAAGTCGAGAAAGATTTGAATGACTTCTATTCCATAGCATGTGGTGGTCATATGTCTGGGTATGCTACTGCCCAGAAGATCTTACGCACAGGGTATTTTTGGCCTTCTTTGTTTAACGACTGCATTACTGCCGTTCAGAAATGCCATGCCTGTCGGACCTACAATCAGAAAATTTGATCACATCCTACTCCTCTTCATCCTGTAGTCTCAGTTGGTCCCTTTGCGAAATGGGGCATCAATTTCATGACATGTCACCCTCACTCGGCCGGGGGGCATGGTTACATCATTGTAGTAGTTGTTTACTTCACAAAATGGGCCGAGGCAATGACGACATTTGATAATACTGGAAAGACTGCAACCTTGTTTCTTTTTAACCATGTCATAGCTCGTTTTGGTGTGACCCAAGCTATCATCACTGATCACGGTAGCCACTTTAGGAATTTTATGATGTCTGAACTTACAGAGAAGTTGGGTCTTCGTCATGATAACTCAACGCCCTATTATCCACAAGCTAACGGCCAGGTCGAAGCAATCAACAAAGTTCTCATAACTATGCTTCAATGGATGATAGGAATTCATAAAACAAGTTGACACACAATGTTGTTTTCGGAATTATGGGCGTACCGGACATCTGTCAAGTCTGCTACTGGGTTTACGCCTTTTCAGTTAGTCTATGGTGTGGAAGCCATTCTTCCTATAGAATGCGAGATACCCTCTCTAAAGCTAGTTGTTGAACTCCTACCCAACACTTCTACTGAAGAAGAACGTCTATTG
The DNA here is from genome assembly GCA_009831015.1 of Picea engelmannii. NCBI lineage: Eukaryota > Viridiplantae > Streptophyta > Pinopsida > Pinales > Pinaceae > Picea > Picea engelmannii. Next base: position 361,606 of record ML777506.1, read on the forward strand.
TATCTAATGCGATTAGAAGAAACTCGACGTGATGCCACCCTAGTAATAGAAGCCCATAAAAAGCGTGTCAAGGCCCAATATGACAAGCATGTCAAGCCTCACATTTTTTTCGAAGGTGATCTTGTTCTTCTCTATGAACAGGATCAAGATTTGTTAGGAGCTGGGAAATTCGAACCCATGTGGCGAGGTCCTTATATCGTTCGCCAAGTTTTGGAAAAAGGAGCATATGAGTTGGTAGATTACGATGGTATCCCTTTGAGTGAACCCAGGAATGGGTTGTACTTGAAGAAGTGCTATGCATAAATCATTTGTGCACAAGTACTTGTATTTTAATGTATCATACTGTGTGTGTTACTATAGTTTTTCTTTTGTTGTTATCTGGTCTCTGCTTGTGTTTGATTTCTAGATGTCGGAGTATTTGCTACCCTATATTGGCTTCGCTGATGGTGCTAGCCGTAGTACTCGAAACCTTGCTTTCGCTGCATGGGAAATCTATACCCCAACAAACGAACTTTTATCTTTACGAGGTGTGTGCCTTGGTTGTGCGACCAACAACATTGCAGAGTATAGCATCGTTATTGAATTATTGGTTGATGTTATCTCACTCAGAATTTGTCATTTGGTTGTGCGACTTGACTCGCAGCTTGTAGTACTACAGTTAAGTAATATCTACTCTATTTGAAGTCCTACGTTATTACGGGTGTATTTGCGAATTCGCCTCTTGGAACGTTATTTTGATCACATTGAATATCAACATATTCCTAGATGTCTAAATACATTAACAGATGCATTGTCTAATTATGTATTGGACAGAAATTTGAATCATTTATAAATCAAACACTTCACATTATAAAGTAAACTGGTAGAAGTTGTCTGTATATATAACGATCAAAAGAGTTTTTACAAAAAGTTTGTCGGAAGACCAAAATATCAAAATTTGAAGCTCATAGCTTCTACAAAGTGACATCATAGATGACGTTCACGGTAACACACGACTACCCTAGCAACCCTATGGAGCATTCGACTCATATATGTTGATACCCCTACAGTGTGACGCTGATCGCATCGTGGAACTTCTTCCAGAGTCATATCTGGAATGTCTGTAGTTAGGCCCTCTAGATTCTGTTCCACCACTTGATAATCCTCAACATACTGTGGTGCTACTTCTACCTCTCCTCGCCTCTAGATAGGATAAGTGCCAGGAGGTCTATATGGTCCAAAATCTGTGTTATCGACAAACATTTTTGTATTAGTCTTTGGATGAACACATAAAACAAAAACATTTGAATATGATAAAAATTCAAAAACATTTAAAAAGAGAAAATGTGTGTACTTCTTACCAAGGTCCCCCCACTGAGCATCCTCTGGTAATACCAAATCTGGATCTCCTTGGAAATCCAACCCAGCATAAGCGTAGTCATCAACCATCAACATCTGTGGTTGAAGCCAGTCAAAGAAAGTATCATCATATCTGATGATCAGTCCTGCTACGTCCCGGGCCATGAGCCAACACCATCTCAGCATCTGCGGATCCCTGGGAGCCAGTAAATTCCACTCCACCTGTAGCCTCAGTAATGGGACCCGCTCTAGGAAGAAGGATACCAGCAAAGATCCATACCCGAATTGCTTCAGGTCACCTCGCCTACATTTGGTCAATTTCTTTTTTATACTGCGCAACACAACATCTGCCCAGTTGAACACTCGAGGCTCAATACACTCAATAGTGTACTGGAATTAAATCTGTAATTCCATATGTAGATCAGAACTCCTAGCCATCTGAGCTATAGTGAATAGGATAGTACAGAGGGTCAAGTCTCATACCCCCCCATATTGCTACTTTTCCTTTCTTTCTCTTGGCCTCGGGCACACAGTGTAAATTGCAGTATTCACTCATGTTTAGCCCACCACCTCTACTACCTGTCAGGCTCACATAGTAACCTCGTCGGGACAATCCGGTCAAAAATTAAATGTCCTCAATGTCTAAGGACAGTGTGTGGACCCCCACACGAAACGCCTGCTGATCCGGATCCCACATACGCACCAGATACTCTAAAAGTCTGACTTGGGCCCTCATGCTCGGGATGCGAAAGTACTTCAAGAGCCCACAATCTCTCAAAGTAGCTATGGTAGGTGGATGATTTTTGGCCATTGCATTGTCCTCTTCATGTTCCCTTTCACGCCACTCAAGCACCATGTTGATGGCCAATTATCTGCACAAGGAACACAATAGGAGGATTAATAACTTTTTTCATGCATTGGATCTTTTTCATTGGGTAAAAATTTAAATTTTTTTTGGGCTTTGCGGTTCTCGCAGGTGCCCTATTTGCACAGTGCGAGAACCTCGCAGGTGGCTTAAGGCTCACTTGTGAGAATGCATCATTCTCGCAGGCCCCGTATAGCCTGCCTGTGAGAATGGTAGCGCACTTGTAGGGCCTAGAAAAACATCTTAAAAATGGAAATTTAACCAATGACATTACAAATTTAAACCATGAAAATGTCAAGGACGAAGAGCCTACCTTAATATCGCAGACGAATCACTGAATGGTCTCTCGTAGCTCCCACAATCTGACGCCAAACTTGGAGGGTAAAAGAGGGGTTTTTTGGAGCTCAATAGTGGAAATGTTAAAATGGTGTGGTAAAAAGAGTATTTACTCCTTTTATTTACTTTTACTATATCATTTTGAGTTTTTATGATTATTTATTGATTAAACCCTAATCCCTAATGGCATGTTGAGTGTAATTCTTGCAGGCGTGATGACTTTGATGATTCAATACAGGGTTATGGACATGTTTTTCTTTGTTATTGCATGTTTTTGATTGTTTTTTATGGTTTTTACATAAAACCTTGAGCGTCGTTTTTGTCTGTTCTTGCACTCGTAAATACATGAGAACGCAATTGAGCATACTTTTATCACTTTTTCGGGCTCAACAAGGTTATACGAAAAAGGAACCCCCCTGGAGTCCTCTTTAAACTCTTTTCAGACTCTCTAAACATGAAAAGATCGCCAAGCGACCTTGCTATTTTCACACTCGATAAAGTATTCGAAGTAAGCGTCTAGTGAGCGATAATTTCTCTCTTTTTTAGTCTCATTAAGACTATTTTATGAAAAAGGAGCTGAGAGAGTTCTGTTTTAAGTGTTTTTCCAAACTCTATAATCTTGAAAAACCTTCGAGTTTTCTATCTCTGGACTCGTTAAACAAACATTGAAAGACCTATGATGGGACCGAACCACTCCTTCATAGGGTTCGTTAAACATACTCTGAGGGACTCGTCCGAAGGATGAGCTTACATCAACAAGCATATGTTATCCTCCTCAAGCTTGCGTAAAAATAAAGAGGTACTCGCCAGAAATGGTGGGGGAAAATTTGGGAAAGGGATATGTTTTCATCATCATATTGATTGGCAGTAAGTGTCACTCTTGAACATGACACCCCCTATTCATCATTTGAAGCCGGTTTGGGAAATCCATTTGTCTCTCATTCGATTGATTACAAGGTCATTCCCTGTGTCGTCTTTGAGTCAATGCTTCCAAATCATTGGTCGTGTCGTTCATATGTTCAAGAGAAGTCCATCTGAAACCTCTATTGAGTCGGCCATCTGCAGTTATCCATTCTCTTTGTGTCGGCCTTCCCCATGTCCAGTCCAATTTGCATCATACTCTATTTCACCTTCAAAATCTGTTACTCATTTTGTGTCATTAATGGGGGATACATCAAGGCCCTCCTGTGACGATTTTTGTTCCGTCGACTTCAGATCATTATCCGGAATCAAGACTTAGAAATTATTTAGTACCTTGGAGCTTGCATGCCTCAATGGCAGGTTTCCTCACTTTCGACAGTGGGTTTACATCATTGACCTCTGATCGAAAGATTTCATCGAATTTTCGACTTCAACTCATTTATTCACACTCGATGGATTGTACTATGGTACCTTGGGAGTCATTGACATCAATGGTGATTTCCCTCGCACTTGTTAACGGTTTCATCAATGACCGGTAATCAAGTGGTTTCTACCATGTTCGACTT
>ML777506.1:365681-386178 GCA_009831015.1 Picea engelmannii
CAATGACCGGTAATCAAGTGGTTTCTACCATGTTCGACTTCAACACATGTAATCACATGGTTAGATTCGTACTTTGGGCGACGAGATTGAAGACCCTGGATATCATCTTTGTGATCCAGGTTGCAATGGAGTATGTATAATTTATGACACATAGATCCACTGTGTATGTCTCGTGGCTATGTCGTCTTGATTTGAATTTTTCTGCATAGATCCACAATGTATTCCGGGTGGCTATGTTATATTTTGACGGCATGGATCCACAGTGTATGATTAGTGGCCATGACCCAGGTCTACAATGTTATCTATCTATGATATAAGTATGGGAATGCCTATCTTATAATTGATACATATGATATTATGCAGATGCTTGGTTGTTCGTAGGTTTCCGATTAGATGTGCTCCTGGTTCTCGACACACACATGCAGCTTACAAATTCTATCGGCTATCACTGGTTCCAACACTCATACTTTGGGGGGCATTCTGTTACCCATGATTTTGGTCATCATGATGATGTATTAATGATGGTGTACTCAGGCTCTTCATAAGAAATTTCTCCTGAGAAAAGTTACTTTCTTCTCTTTCCAAAAATATCATTTTTGAAGGAGGTTCGCAGGCTACTAGTATATTTGCCTGCGAGAATGCATGATTCTCGCAAGCTGCCTTAAGCCAGGGTCCGAGAAGTTCGCACTGTGTTGAACTGCTAGGGTGCAAACTCTTTCTAAAACAAGGAAAAAGATGAATTCTCTATGCTTCTAGAAGGGAATCTTCTAGAAGGATGATATGGCATTCGAATGGTTATCCTAATACTGGATTCCCTGATATTTTGGGATCATTCTTATCTAAGTAACTAATTCATTCTCTCCTATATATTGAGGGAATTCTCATGGGAAAGGTAAAGCAAGGTTAAGCAAGATTCATTGGAGAATTAGTGAAAGAATTTTGTGAAGGATTGAAGCTTGAACAACAGGCTAGGGAATTCCAACAAGGTTATCATAAAAGTTTTGATCTTCTTCATGCAAGTGAGCAAGTGTGTGTGTCAGAGCCAAGGGCCATTGAAAGGAAGTTTGAGACATCAAGGCTTAGGTTGTAATCTTTACTTTCCATCAATATGATACAGTAATATGTCCCTCTCCCATAAAGCTATTTCCACTTTATTGTATAATTCCTTGATCATATACATAGATTGACTGTTGAATAGATTGTGCTTTCTTCACTTTGGTTGGTTTGTGTTGTCTTGGTCTTGACTGCACGAGAGCACTGGAGTGAAGTAGGAGAAACAAAGACCCTAGGAAGCGTTAATAAGGTATGTTCTTAGTTCTTTCCTCCTATTTAATTCAATAGTCAAAATCTAGGGAAAGAGTCATGTTCTGTCTTTCTTTGTTCTAGATCCAGGTGGATCTAGGGAGATCGGTTAGTGTCTGCACCTATGGATTTATCCAATAACACCTAGATCCATACCTTCGAAACAAAAATTTCCACTTATCTTACTTCTACATAGCACAAAGCTTTTAGATCTAGAACTTTTCAATATTCTTACCTTTATCAAAGCACAAAGCTTGCAGATCTTACCTCTTTTAATAAAAAATTCTCACTTTTACCTTTCTCAGAGCACAAAGCTTTCAGGTCTTACCTCTTTTCTTTCGATCGGACTTCTTTTCTTTAGCACAGAGCTTCTCAAACTAAGTAGAGTACTATGCACTAGATTGATAGATCTACGCACAGAGATTTTACAATTTTAGGTTGGATATTTGCACAAAGCTTCTTCTTCCTCAGTTCCCAACAATCGCAGTTTCAGGTTGAATACTGTGCACTTTAGCAATAGATCTACACACAGAGCTTCTCCTTTTATTTATTTTGCAGCAATCACAGTTTCAGGTCCCGGCAATAGAACCATTTATTGGCACAAGGGTAGACCTGAGGTTCAATGCTACAAAAATGCACCAACAAAACCCTAACTAATGGCCAATTCGGCAACAACTGTGAAGCAGATGAAGTCTCACCCGGGGTAGAGGAAGGGGTGGTTGTAGGAATCAGGTGTCTACAATCTTAGCTGGGACACATAACTTTGATTGTAATACTTAGAAGAGAACTTAGCACCGATAGTTCATCAACATTTAACCACTATCTACTTCGCAGATAAAATAGAGCATCCCATCATTCATTTAGATCTGATGTATCTAAGCACTTATCATAGAGAAGTAGGTTAGATATAAAAGATTCATGTACTAGTACATTCATATAAATCAGATATAACATCCATATACATCATTAGCACAAAGCATAAATAGATCTATCTATCTATATCAAAGAACTTAGCAAGTGAGGACATAAACACATCAACACATTGCACAAAACAGAGCGACACAACATATACATGGTTCACCCCCACCCTGGGGCTATGTCCATCAAATTTTCTTCTTTATTAGCTTCTTCAATAGGTTAAATGCACAAAGATTCAAAACCCTACTCCACATATGACAGGAGATCTGCGCATCTCACTAGATCCTCCTTCCCTGAGTAGATCTAAGCACACAACCTTCCACAGTCTCTTACAATGACTTTCATTTAGCTCTGCAAGTCTCACATAGTATGCACAAAGCACTTACAATCCTTCAATCACATAGATATAGCACATAGCCATATTTAACTGCCTCCTTCTTACATTTCCTAGAAATCTATTTATACTTTACAAAATAGGCCTAAACATGGGTAAACCCATGGGTTGACATACCATACCCGTTACATAGTCCCAAATCCCAAAAAGGGCCCAAAAAGGGGTCAGGATCCCACAATATCTGCTTCATCTTGCGCTCCTCCTTCGACAGGCTGTCGAAGTCCCAAAATAGGTCAACTTAACCAAGGATCTCCCAAAACTTGGTCAAGGGCCAACACTTATAATCATTTAATTATATTATATAAAGAAAGTCACCTTTTAATAATTTTTATAGGTAGATCTTAATGCTACAAGGTAGATCCTAAATAAGAGCTTTACTTATCATATTTAGGAAAGAATAAGTGCCTTCAGTTTGTTGTCCAAACAATGAATAAAAATTCATTATAAAACAATTTTATCATTGATTTCTATTTAATTTTACTAACCCCACATGTACATTTTTTACTTATAAATTTTTGGGTCGTACTGACCATGTCCTGGTCCGCGTTTTGTCAGTTGCACCATAAATCAAGAAAGGAATCATCGATAAATATACCTGAATGATTAATTCCAATAACATACGAGGACATGGGATGGCCAGAGGTCGAGCTGGTTAGAAAGTTAGGATTTTCATTGATACAAAAAGTCTAGGTGGAGTGCTGACAGAAAATAGAAGCATGTGAGGCATTTTTGTTAGACAAACAAGTGGAGCAGAGTAGAAAGAGACAACGCTCCTCAACATAGAAAGTTATAAAAGGAATAAATAATATCATAAATAGGGCTAGCTGATTAGACTAGTTAGCTATTAAGGAAAATAGATTCATCGAGTCTTCAATATTGAGCTCGCTTTGAACATGTTTTAATGTTGTAATGCTTTGAATATATTTATGTGTATGTGTATGTTTGAGTGTTGAGAAAAGGCGCATTGCATATAATGTTTCAATTATGAGGATTTATATAGAGAAGATATGAATTTATATGGTTGTCATATGTATCTGTCCTACAAAATGTCTATCTCTGTTGTGATGGAATGGCTCTAGTAATAAATATGTGACAATTATGATCCATTATGTGTCTATCATTTATTAGTTGAATATGTGTGTGTATTGTTTTAATTCTTAGTCCTAAGATTTTGTCAGATATGAGTTGCATGGATGCCAATCCTGATGAATCTTCATGTGTTTAACCTTCATCCATGTCACAATATATTATGGTCTCTGTGATCCTCTCTGCATATCAAGTGAGACCTTCCTCGACCTTGGCCGAGGATTGATATGTTGGTGCTCTCTGGTTTTTATTGGAAAACTCTAAATGAACCCTGGGTCTAAACTCCCCAGCGTTAAAAAGGACACACACAAGCGTTGATCAAAATTTCCAACAAATGGTTCTGTTTCTGGGACCTGGAAGTGTTGTTGGGAATGATGGAGGAAGGAAATGAGGTGTCATCCATCGAAGGAGGGATTTCAATATTAGGTCAAGGAAAAATAAAATGAATTTTCCTTGTGAAAGACTCAAGGATTGAGGGTGAATGCAAAGAAATGGAAAGACAAATATATTTACTTGGATATGAATGAGTTTTTCTTTGAAGAGATTTCTTGTCTATTACATGAATGGATAAAAATTCAAGCTGCTATCGATTCTTCGGTGTGGACATTGGAGCCAGTGGTTTGGGATCAATCCAAGCTTGAAGAAATGAAAGTGTTGGATAACAAGGGACTCGAGATATTGAATTTCGGTTTCTTGAGTAAAATAAGGATACATTTTTTAATTCATTGTGGAATACACCGATTCTTTCAATGAGTTTGAAAGAAATTTTGTAGAAGGACATAGAAAGTGGATGCTGGAAGAAATTTTTCTTTGGATAAAAATGTTGTTAATTGAGAAAGGGATGATGTGCATGGAGCCTCATTGAATGGCTGAGTAAACTCCCCTAGTGTGGGGGGGGGGGGGGGTTAAAAGATGGGGTAAAGTTAGAAAAGAGAGAAGATGGATCCAATGAGGAGGATCCATAAATTGTCGAGATGAGGTGAGGTATGGAATGGACCCAGAAGAGGGGGGGGGTTCAAAGATGGGGTAAAGTCAGAAAAGAGAGAAGATGGATCCAATGAGGAGGATCCATAAATTGTCGAGATAAGGTGAGGTATGTAATGGACCAAGAAGAGAAGAGGAGAAAAATATCTTAGATGTACGGAAGAAGATTTGAGGTAAGACATACGAAGAGAGGAAGAGAGGGGTGGAGAAGCATTAGACACGAGAGCATGATAAGGGTTCAAGTCCAAGATGAAGATAAAAGAAACCACACTAGCTGGTAATGCAGAAGATTATGTTATGCTAGAGTAAAGAACAGATGAGGATAGGCCTGCAAAAAGGCATTTCATAGAGGAGATGATGTCTTGTAGGGATACCAATAATGATGCTAGTATGGACCTAGGTGACGAATTCCACACCCCTTGGTTGTTACAGCGATCCAAGTGGACATCAGTGGCCACCCACCTATTCCACTGGCTCAAATTACAGTTTCAATTTTCTACATTTGTTCGGGTCCCAAACTTCTGGAGCCATTTTGAGGTCGTAAATGGCATTTGTTTTTACTTGGAAGCTCCCAATAAATACCTATTAGGATTATTGGGATGTTCAAAATATGTACTCCTCGGCTAGACCTTTCCGATAGGGTATCGAGCACCGCAAATAGATATTATATGCAAAATTTGCACCCTCGTGGAGTTTTTGGACATCTCGTCATTGGGATCCACTTATCGATATGCCATCAAAATCAAGCATAAATTTAAGAAGAAGAAAAAGTGGGAGTTCAAGTATTCCAATCCATAACAACTGAAGTATGGTAAGGGTGGCCCTAACTCCTAGGGAAAAAAGATAGAGAAAGGATGACCACTCCCAACACAACTATTCTAAGCCACCAACAAAGAAGGGTAATGAGAAGTTGAATAAGGACACTAAAAAGTGGTGCATGTTCCAAACAATCCCTTGGCACAATACTGATGAATGTCTCTCAAAAAATTCATTATTGTCTAAGACAAAATCCTCAAGGTCATATGTTGACCTAGACACTAATTCAAAACTGGAAAATGGAAAATGGATCGTCGATGCAAAACCCAATGTCACCATTGCTACCACAAACGTCTAGACAGAGGAACCAGAGGAGCATGAAGAAGGGGAGCGCCTCTTCCACTCAAAAATGTGGGAGAAGGGGAACCCACTCCATTTCATTGTTGACAATGATAGTCAAAAGAACCTATTCTCAATAGAGATAATCAAGAGGTTTAACTTGACAACAACACCACATCCTCAACCATACACCATTGGTTGGCTCATCTAGGGACAAGACACCCACGTCAACCAACAATGTTGCCTGCACTATGACATCCAACCCTTTAAAGATGAGGTATTTTGTGATGTTTCCCCCCTTTAATTTTTTTTATTTTTTGTTAGGAAAACCATATATGTGGAAGAATCATATTGTTTATGAATCTATTCCCCGTAGTGTTGTTATTACTTTGGGATATCAACTCTACAGGGTACCGGAGGTAGTCCCAAATATTGCAGTCTCTTTGATATCTGTGAAGAAGTGCAAAGAGGTGGTCTCTCATTCAGAAGGTGAAAAGAAGGTCACTGCAACTGCCAAAACCTATGCATGGGGTTTCTCTGCACAACAACAACATGTGGACAAGATAGTAGAAGATCACAAAGACATATTTTCCTTGCCTAATGGGGTACTTGTGCATTGTCAGGTAAAACACTCAATTGTTTTGACACCTAGTTCTCCTCTACCTAATTACCTTGTATACATGTATTATGTTATGGAGACTGAAGAAATAAAACACTAGATCCAAGAGCTAATTCTGAAGGGCCACATCAGACCAAGATCCTCACCTTGCGAGAGCCCAATTGTTCTGGTACAGAAGAAGGATGAGACATGGTGAGTTTGTATTGATTACAGATCCCTGAAAAATATCACAGTCAAGAATCGGTACAAAATCCCCCATATTGATGATGTTCTCGATCATCTCAAGGGATCGAAGTTTTTCAGTAATATTGAAATGAAGTTAGATTACCACCAGGTTCCAATTGAGAAAATTGATGTATGGAAGACAAACTTCAAGTCTAAACAAGGTCTCTTCGAGTGGTTGGTCATTCCTTTCATCTTGACTAATGCCCCGACAACATTCATGTAGATGATGGATGTCATATTGCAACCATTCACAAACTCCTTTGTGGTCGTATATCTAGATGAAATCCTCATCTTCAACAAAAATTGGGAGGAACATTTGAAACATATTCAATAGATCTTGGGCACCATGTGATAACACAAGAAAACACAAGTTATATTCCAATTTGGAGAAGTCTTCCTTCGACATGCAGAGAATCTAGTATCTGGGATACATCATGGATGAGCAGGGTGTGCATGTAGATCCAACCAATATCTAATTCATCTACAATTGGTTGGCCCCGAAGACAATGACCAAGCTCCACAACTTCTTGGGCCTCACAAAATTCTAATGTTGGTTTGTGTTGGGGTTCTTTCATATCACTTGGGCCCTAATCCAGGTGACCAAGGGTGGAGAAAAGGCCAAGTTTGTGTGGGATGCATCCCAAAATAAATCATTCAAGGATTTGAAATTCCACCTCTGCTCAGCACGAGTCCTTGTTATTCCTAATCTGCAACAACCATTTGATATTGAGATAAATGCTTCATATTATGCTATTGGTGCAGTCCTCACTCAAAATGAGCATTAGGTATCCTATCACTTTGAAGTTCACAGATACCCCACTAACGACAAAGAGATGCACTTCATTATGTAGGCATGTCGACAGTGGAAGCATTACATTATGGGGAAGGAAACAATCATCCACACTAATCACATTCCTATGCAATTCATGCAGACACAAGGAATGTTACAAAATGACTTCCATTAGAAGCGGTCCATGTACCTGCAAAAATTCCACTTGAACATCAAGTATAAGAAGGGAAACACCAAATATGTTGCAGATTGCCTCAGTTGACCCACTGTTGTGGCACTAACCAAATTTCTTAACTCCCATGGGCATGAGACATCTGGGTGGCAACAATTATACAATTTTGACTCTGAATTTGTTGTTTCCTATTAGACATTGAGCACAGAAAAAAACGTTCCATACTTTCATATCCAGGATGGATTGATATGCCATCTCAACCATCTATGTGTTCCTTCAAGTGAGCGTGTAAATATAATATGGGAATCAAATTTCAACAAGGATGACATTTTGGTGTAGACATAATAGTGGTAGTGTTGCAAAAGATTTTTTATTGGTTGAAGCTTCAATAAGATGTCTGCAAGTACATTAGATCTTGCACTACCTGCGGAATTTCCAAGCCCTCCATCTAGAAACATGGGCTATACACTTCTCTGCCTACTCTATATAGGCCTTGGGATTCCATATCCATGGATTGCATGTTCGTTCTACCTTCAACCAAACATAGGAATGACTGTGTCTTTTTGGTCGTTGATTGATTCTTTAAGATGGTAGTTTTGGCACCCTGCAAGAAGAGCATCATGACCGAGGCCACAAACAAGATATTATTTGAACATGTTTGGGTTCATTTTGGGCTCCTACAAACCATTGTATCAGATCAAGATAGTAGGTTCCTAAGAACTTTTTGTTCCATCCTATGGTTGATGATGGACACCAAGATGACCAAATCGACTTCCTTCCACCCACATACTGATGGAAAAACAAAGGCAGTCAAACATGATGATTGTCCATATCTTGAGTATGTACAATTTGAACATCCACACACATGGGATGAAATCCTTCCTTATGTTCAACATAGCTACAATAGATCCCTCCACAACTTTATTGGCTGTAACCCTTTTCAGGTGTGCTTGGAGTTCCAACCATTGGCCCCCATTGGCGTAGCTCTTCCCATTGAAGTTGCATAGGAAGAGTCCTCCCATGCTCATACCAAGGCTGATCGAGAAGCCAATTTTTTTGAGTGAATCCAATACATCCAACAACAAGTTCATGATATTTTTTAGAAATATAATGCTAAGTACAAGTAGCGCCACGATCAACATCGGGTACCACACAAGTTTCAGATGGGAGATAAGGTATGGTTGCATTTGCAGAAAGAGAACCTCATAGGAACCCATCAGAATACACTCCCACTCTAATACGAGCCTTACACCATCACCAAGGTTGTGGGTGAAAATTATTTTTAATCAATTATTCCTTGTTTCCTTGGCTTGCACATGTATTTAATGTGGAACTGCTTCGACCATATTTTCCACATCTCTTGGAAACTTCAGACGCAACTAAGAACTTGGCCCCTATATAACTAAATAATGAATACATTGAATAGGTGATATTTTATTGGATTATAGACACCAATATGAAGGGCACTCTCCAGCAGAACATCCAACTCTATCGGGTCGTTAAAGAAGGGTAGTTTCTTCATCAGGGAAACTGGCTCACCAAGAGTCAGATTTAGCAGACGTTTCCCCATCTAATGGAGGTACTTGACAAAATGATGCCATTACTTCCTAATGGGGGAGGATGGATCTAGGTGGAAATTAGTCACCGCCCACCTATTCCATTGGCTCAAATTACAGTTTCCATCTTGGCAGTTGTTCTATATTTTTTTGGGTCCCAAACGTTTGGGGCCATTTTGAGTCCCTAAACGATGTTTTTTTTACTTGGAAGTGCCCGCTAAATACCTATTGGGAATATTGGAACATTTGGAATATATACTGCTCATCTAGACCTTTTCGATGGGGTACCGAGCACCGCAAATGGAGATTATATGAAAAAGTTGTGCCCTCAGGAAGTTGACGTATCAACTACCCCCACAGGGGCCCACAAGCCTTTTGGTGTTTCATCTTCCGGGGTTAGGGTTTTGGATGTTCAAGGTTTTATCACTTATTATTTATGTTAAAAATGCCTTTGGAGCCTCATTGTAATCAACTTCTTGCGAATGAGAGTAGCTGACGCATCTCTCTTCAGAGATAAGATACCACCATTCTAGTTAGCTTCTGTGCTTTTCATTTTACATTCTCTTGTATTCCAGACAATCATAATAGAATATGAGTTTTACTATATTACTATGTTCCTTGCAATATCTCTATGTATATCCTTGTTATATCTCTTTTATATTTCTACCTTCATTTCGTTCTCAAAATAATATGTATCATGTAGAGTGTCACAACCTTAGAATAATATGAAGCACAAAGAAGTGGTGTACTAATAATAAGAGAGGATGTCTCACATAGTAGTAGTGAATTGTTGGGAGAGGGAAATTGCGCTCAAAGTGGTAGTGCGCAGATCAAACCATGAGACAAAGCATGTATTTTTAGTGCACATGTTGGCATGGAAGACAGAGTGCACATTTGTGGTGTGTAATTAGGATAGGAAGATAGAGCAAAGAGTGTCGGTGCGCCAAAAGAAGAGGAATATGGAGGATTCCCTAGTAGTGGGGGAGACAAATTGACAATAGTTGATGTTCTTGCATGCATGCAAGTAGATAACTCTCTAGGTCACCTTGTGAGAAGTTTCATAAGAATATGGACTTACCCCCCTTGTGTACCACCCCCCTTATACATTTTTAATCAAGAATAAAACACAACATATAGTGAAGATATTGGATTAGAAGAAATACAAGAAGAAGAGAGAAGTGAAGAGATGAGTGAAGAAGAAGGTGAAGTCAAAGATACTTTACCCCAAGCAATAGTGGTGTGGAAACGTCAATCCCCTAGTAGTCAGAGAAGTAGAACTAGATCAAGTTTGAAGATGGTGAATCAAGACAATACATTGAGACTACTTGTGTTCCATGGAATAGGAAAGGACGATGTAGAGGAACACTAGTTTACCAATAAAGAAATCTGATCTATAAAGAGAATTACAGACAAAGAAACCAAAATCGCATAGTTGGAGACCACATTTAGGGATAGATCCTTGACATGGTATATGAAGTATAAGGTTATTGCACCAATGAGACATAAAATGTCCTTGACCGAGATTAAGAAGGATCTACTTAAGGAGTTTCAGAAGCCTAAGTTTGAATCCCAATGCATTACAAAGATAAAGGAGATCAAATAGAAGGAAGGAGAAACCATCTGGGACTATGACCAACAGTTTAAAATCTTGTTGGATAGGCTGACGTTACAAATCAAGGATGTGCATCACTGAGAATGGTTTATTGCAGGGTTACTCCCCCATATCTAAGTCATTCTCACCCATTAGAAGGTGATGACTCATGAATAGGTAGTGTAAATCATGATGCGCTTGGAAGCTACACCTAGAGGCACAGAGACACTAGATAGGATGGAGAGGGTTTAGTCACAACTGGCCAATCTGACGATGCAGTTGCAATATATGGAAAAGACTAAAGTTGTGTGTGAGAATGTATGGTGTACCACATGTTGCTCTAAGGGGCATCATGGAGATGAGTACCATGTCCTTCCAAATTATGTGCTGACATGCGTGCCAAGTCCATTTCCATATGGGAAGACAAAATGGTGTGAAATATGCAGAAAGTGGGGCCATGTGCCACCCTCCTACTGAACCTTGCAGAAGTACTAGACACTGAATCACACTCCATTATGCAAGTTCTATAAATCCATTGGGAATGATGTCAATAGTTTTCTCTCCCTCCAGTTAATGCAAGATAATAACTGCAATGCATTTTGGGTACATGAGGAGTAGAAAGGTGGTGAGCATAGTGGTGTGAAAAGAGGAAAATACCAAGGAAGTCCCCAAGGTGGATATGGTTACAGTCATGACCGAGGATATTCCATAGGAGGAGGTAGACCCCCCACATGTTTTAATTGCAATGATATTGGTCATGTCTCACATTTTTTTACCAAACCGCATTTGATTTGTGCATATTTCTATAGCCCTAAACATGTCTCCGAAGATTGTCCAAACTTACTATAGAAGCGGGAGGACAAGAAGACCAATTGTAACATGGTGCATGCCAAGCCATGCAAGAAAATGAAGAAGAATGAGGAGGATGAGATCTGGGTAGTACCCTGCGGAGGGGCAAAGACATGAGCATAATTCAAGCATGGTGAAGGCTCAGGTCAAAATCCAGATGGAAATATAAGGAGGGAACCCAATCCCCCTCCAAAGTTTGACGTTGCTCAACAGAAGAATTTTCCACCTGATGCGAAGAGAGCACTGGAATAAGAAAGAGCGTGCGAGGAGTTGTAAAGAATGACTCAGAGGTCACTCGAAGAGGCTTGAATTTGAGAATAAGTGCATAGGGTGACACTGAGGTTGCTAGAAGAGGCTTGGATCTGCAAAGAAGTGAAACGTGCAACACAAAGGTCACTGGAAGAGGCTTACGCCTATGAATAATTGCAGTTCACGATGCAAAGATCATTGGAGGAGGCTCACGTGCATGAAGAAGTACAATGCACGATGAAATAATCAATAGAGGAGGCTCACAAACAGACTGAGTTGTGACACACTGAGCAGAAGGCCTATGAAGAAAATCTCCAAGAGGAATTGCAAAACGCAGTGCGTGCATAAGTCTTACATGAATTGGGTCGTAAGGAAGAATATGAAGACCAATTTCTTTCTTGTGTTGTTGTATATGCCCGCCAAATGATCCAAAAGATGCAAGTAAGTTAAATCAGATGTTATCTACTTGCGTGAAATAACAAGGAGTGGATGCTATCATAGTCACTCCACTGCTAGAAAGTGATGTATGTCAGGGAATTAAACAAAAGTGCACTGGTCAAGAATTTAATATGACAACAGAGCTTGGTGGCTACAACATGGAAGCAGTCATGTTGGATCTGGGATCCAACATGGACATTTTGTTGAAAAACTATTGGGAGGTGATGGGCAAGCCTAAGTTGGTATAGTTGCCCATCCAAATTTGATTGTCCAATCAATACAATATCTACCCAATAGGTCATATGGAACAAGTAAAAGTCAACATAGAAGGAGTAAAAACAAAGGCTGACTTTAAGGTTATTGAGATTATGGATGAATCTAATCCATATCCTGCATTACTAGGGATTGACTAGGCATTTTAAAATAATGCAGTGTTAAAATTGAAGAAGAGGTATATTTCCTTTGAAACAAACACCCTGCGCATGGTCGTTCCATTGGATCCATATGAAGGTGATTGATCCAATGATACCATGGATGAGGATGCACAAAGGCCAATCATTGAAAATATTTGTAAGATCACGGGGCACAAAGAGGACTACATCAACCTCACCATAGATAGAGAATTAAGTTGGACGAGTGTCAAGTATTATGACACAGATTCTAAGGATACTATGGACATGTGGTAGAATAATTTCTATGAAGTATCATAAGGAGGTGCATACATATCTCTGTAGAGGAGCGCGAGAAATAATTTGCATCATATCAATACGATGGATCAGAACTGGTGGACACTTTTATTGCATGGATACAATGCATTCCCGAGTACCAGAGGCCTCATGTTCTTGACACAATGATTATAGGAATTCCTGCACAGTGGTGGGATGTGCATCGCTAACCTTACTGAGAATGGGTAACCATGGAAGCAGATATGTGTGAATGATTTAGGATTGTGGAAATTGTACTTCACATCACATATATTTTCACAAGAAGATGGTTAGCCAAGAAATGATGTGGGGTGCATCATAAATATTTAAATCTCCAATGTTCTTGTTCACACCTGTCCCCTATACCACCAGTCACACAATTTTTTTCTAACTAACATGGAAACCTCTCTCACATACTCTAGAAACAACTTCCAAATTCATAAAACTCGAAGAATAATTTAGAGAAATCCCATCATTTGTCCCCAACCCCATGTAACAAGTAGATGAGATAGATACAAGCATTGATGAGATCGTTCATTAATGAATAATGCAAGAACCAGAAGGGCTTGACGTCGAGCCCCTAGGGAGGCACCTAATTGAAGGAATAAGTATGGGGCCACGTTTCAACCCACCAAGGGCCACTACAATCAAATAATGTAAAAAGGAAAATCAATATGAGGTGCGCAGGAAACATGCGTGGTGCCCCCAACAAATAAGACTCGCATATGTGCAACAATGCAACACTATTGTTACTAAGTACAATATATCAACGACAATAGATTTTAGTAGAGGCCACATGATCATATTGATAAATAGGACAAGAATTTCTAAGCATATTTAGTAATAGAGCATTAGATATTCCACTGACCGGAGGATGATTGACCTGATTCTATATTAAATGCAACCGTCAAATTCACCACTTAGTGGGAAGTTTGGCATTTCAAGCTTACTAACCAACCGTCATCCAACTTCATTCACACAAATGGACAAGATAGCTAGACAGTATTTTTGCATCCCAAAAATATGCAAGCATGGTCAACCCTATAACACAAGTACAAAGTCCGGGCACGACCAATTCACGTGAGTCTCATAGGGATTTCTTGGTGGATCAACTCATCGAAAGGGAAAGGAAATCTAATTTCAGTAGATTCCCCAAGAGTCTGTTATGACACCTAATTCAACAAGGCATATCCTCAGAACAACGAATCAACATTGGTATCTCTTTGTTGCCACACTCTGCTGCCATATTCTAAATATTCTAGTTGACCTCATTTGGTTGATCTCGTTCCGCCCGCCTCCATGATATAAATACCTGACCTCTTATGAAATCTTTGAATAAATTCTCCACATCCTGTTCCCACTTCATCACCCACATTTTCTACTTCCCCCCATTAATTGCTATCAGTTCATGTTCCACTTATTCATCTCTCGTATCATGGCCCAGTTTCATAGACATCCCGAGATGTGTGATTTCCCACCCGACCAACCCCTAGTCTATTTAATTTCCCATTTCCTTACTGTTAAGTTTTTCCATGCATCCCCTTTGATGATAGGGAGGGCCCCTACGTCCAATGATTTCCATGCATCGTCTCCTTTGTTGATACAGAGGGGCCACCCCTTTCGTCATAGATCCACCTCCTCCAGAAGTAAACCTAGGGCATGCGTATATATAAAAACCCATTGTCAGGCCCCCTCCTCTCACATCTTTCCATAGATCCAGATCCCTCCTCCAATGGAACAACCACGACTACTAGCTAGACCTAGTTGTCCTAGAATAAAAAGACAAACAAAGAATGATACTCTCTCTTGAAGGATCCTGAATTATCTACAATGCTCGGTGTTTGTTGATGGGCCTTAAACAGATCCCTTATTCCCCTCCACATAAACCAACGAAGGTTCCAGAGGGAGAATATAGCTACATGCACTCAAATTCCATCTTTCACCATGTGGCCTACATCAGTCATTCATGAACTTGAGTCGAGTTGCAACTACAACCTACATTGATGATTTTCTCTTACTCTAACTGTCCACCCTTAGAAATTATAGTAGTTGTCTTGAGTACGAGCCAGATAATAGTGGTGGGAGATTGTTGGCACCCAAATTTTTGGGTTCAGTTTTACGCGCGTGCACAAATGAAGTTGTGCGCGCTCATTCCATAGTTTTTCACACGCCTAAGAAAATGTGTGAAGAATGACATAGAGTGCACGTTGGACCAAGTTTTATTATTTGCGTGCCAATATTAAGGTATACCAAGTGCATGCTAGTATGAGTTTTTTTATTTGCACCGAAAATCAAGAAGATTCCCGCCAGAATCAAGAAAGGAATCATTGAGAAATATCCTCGAATGATTACTGCCAACAACATATGAGGACATGGGATGGCTAGAGGATGAGCTGGTCAAGAATTTAAGATTTTCATTGATAAAAAAAGTCTACGTGGAGAGATGGAAGAAAATAGAAACGTGTGAGGCAGTTTTATCATAAAATGAGTGGATCAAAGCATAAAGAGACAATGCTCCCCATTAGAGAAAGCTATAAAAGAAAGAACTAATATCATAAATAGGGCTAGCTGGTTAGACTAGTTAGATATTAAGGAAAATACATTCATTGAGTCTTTAGTATCGAGATTTCTCTAAGCCTGTTGTAATGATGCAATGCTTTGAGTATATTTTTTTGTTTGTGTATGTATGAGTGTTGAGAAAAGGTGCATTGCACAACATGTTGTAATTATGAGGATTTATATAGAGAATATATGAAGTTATATGGTTGTCATATGTATCTGTCCTGCGCAATGTATATCTATGTTGTGATGGAATGGCTCTACTAATAAAGTTATGACAATTCTAATCCATTATGTCTCTATCATGTATGAGTTGAATATGTGTGTGTATTTTTTTAACTCTTAGTCCTAAAAATCTGTCAGATATGAGTTGCATGGATATCAATCCTGATGGATCTTTGTATGTTTAACCTTCATCCCTATCACAAGACCTTATGGTCTCTGTGATTCTCTCTGCATCTTAGGTGAGACCTTCCTTGACCTTGGACAAGGATTAATCTGTTGGTGCTTTGGGGTTTTTGTTGGAAAAATATGAACGAACCCTGGGCCTAAACTCCCTAGCATTAAGAATGACACATGCAAACATGGATTAAAATGCCCAACAACTAACCCCTCATGTACCTTTTTTAGTTAGAAAATTTTGGGTCATACTAACACTATTTTGCAGGGACTTCAAAAAGTGATTTTTGCAAGTTTCCCATGAAAATTGCTTGTTCTTTTTTCTCATTTTTTAAACATGTAGAAGGAATCTCTACACTTTTTTCACAGATCCGAGGCATCCATGACCTCCTTGGGAACCTTCTCTTCTTTATAATCACTTTCTTCCATAAGATGTAAGTTTGGTTGGATTCTTGAGTTATAAAATTCCAATGAACATTTCATTTATATATTGCAAACTTGAAGGAGTTAGTGGGATAACCCACTATCCCTCCCATTCACCCTACCCCGGGGAGATTGTGTCATTTTTCATCTTTTGTGCTTTTTTTTAATTTTCTCTAACTAAGAAAGATAAAACTAACCTAAAATAAACCAAGATAATCTGCAAAACATTTCCCTTTTTCTTTGATTTCATGCAATAATTTAGTTTTCATTTCCAATTTAATTTCAAGTTATATTCCCTTTTGCAAAGTAACAAAACTTCTCCATCAGAATCTCAATATGCTCTTTTCCCCATGAGTCCAACTCAATCTCATAAAATTAGAACCAATTCTAAACAGTGCAAAGTAGTTTAATTGGGTAACTTTTTTCTATTTTTTCTCAATACATGGATCAATACTTGTTGATTGCATGTGAGTTCAGGGGGCTACTCATTGAAATTTGTTCTCACCCTATTGGAAGTCTATGTAGTTTTGTTTGTACCCATTTGAATAACAATAGTTAAAAAGTGACAAATGATAGATTAACTTTAGTGGTTAGATCTTTGTTTCTACTCAAGATTACAATATTGAAATCGTGAGTGGATTATCTCATATCTATCCATCCCACTTAATTAACTTACGTGAAATCCAAGTGAAACCACTTAACTAATTAAAATTTACCAAGAGAAATTCAAAACCTTTTCATTTGAACAATACACTTTTGGCACTGGTATCTACAATATTTTCCTTTTCTTTTTATTTCCTTTTCTTATTATCATTCACATTAGCAATCTTTTTTTGATCTATGATTATACGCTACTAAATTAGATTTATTTTCTTTTGTTTCATTATTTAACTCTTAGAATTCTTGTACTTAGATTACTACACCTTATTTTATTTTATTACAGACTACCCCCCTTGGATTTGCTAGGATTTATCCTAGATAGAGGAATCAATTATTTGGTGATAGTGACTCGACTTGAGACTCGCCCCCAAGGCCACACCCAATGAATTGAATATTTCTTTCACATGATTCGAGGTGTGTATTAGGTGGTGACAACCATACATAATTCTTATTGAATCACCAGGGTCCCTTAATAATCGTTGATAATCATTTACCACCATCGTTGGTAAAGGATATTCATTCCTGACGACCAAACTTGAATTATCTTCAACTCTTACATAAAAATCTATGGCTTTCTTCCATTAGGTATTGCTGTAAATAAAAGATGAGAAATACCAAAGTTAGAAATCCCCAAGGCAAGGGTTAATATTTCAATGAGAATTATCTTGAAGGAAGAAATTGAATTGATATTACTCACAAATTAATTTTTTTTCATGTGAATAAGAAGAGAAAAACATGTTAAGAAAGTCAGAGGGCTGATAAATTCCATGTGGTTGTCCTGCTGCCAATCGTTGGATCCTGAAAGTATTCCACCTTTCATTTAATAAAATAGTTTAAACATGGGATGGATTTCTACAAGTCAAGGCTTCCATGGCTAACTCACAAGGTTGTTGAAGTCAATGTTGTGTAAGTGTTAATTGTTCCTTGTAGCCCTTGAGTTTATATTTCCATTTCTCTCCTTGAACTAAGTGCATGTAAAACCATTTCTCATTCAATTTTTGAATTACTTGTTGGTGACTTTCCTTATTAATAACTTCCAAGTCAAATAACTCGTATGTGTCCCTCCAACTAGGAATATCAGGCTTAATTTGTATGAAATCATAAGTGTTCACCATAATTTCATCCAAAATAGTGTTAATGGATTGCTGCACAAGCTTCATGCATTCATGTGTGTGTGCATTTGCTGCTTTAACTGATGATTTTTCATGGTTTATAACATCCAATAAAATATTCATAGGACTATCAGATGGAGCCCTAGACTGACTCATTTGTAATTTCTTCTTTAATTTAGGATTATGTAGCCTTAGCTTTCTATTGGATTTTAATAATGTCTGATAACTACGTTTTTAGAATTGAAATGATTTAGAAACTTGATGTATGGTAGGCTTACGTTTAATCTTCTTCTACTACGTCTATGGTTAGTCTCGACTGATTTAGTACCTTGAGGATCCTCATCATATGAATTACTAAATTGGTTTTCCTTTGGAAAATGAGATAGAGGCACAAGAATTATGATTCTGGACTTGTTCGTTTTTTAACTATGGCAACCATCAAAGATAGGATTTTAAGAAGGAAGAAGGGGAAATTAAAAAAAAATCATTTTTAAGATCCATCGTCAACTTGATATAGTAATGGAATTCCATACTATATTGTCCCTCACATGTAATTAATTTTTGGATAAAGAATGCCATTTCCTTCCACAATGATATCAAGAGACATCATTGGGTTCCTTATGGAACATCTGATGTTGGAGATGGTTTTATTAGAAATTGGGACCAAATGTCGGTAGGAAGTTTCAAATTATTAGATCATCATTCACCCTGTAAAGGTAACCCAATTGCTTGACTAAAGAATTTATTTGTCACAATGAGTGTTAACTGTTGAAATAGTGCTCTTCTACCATTAAATGTTCTTGGGAACTCTAATGCTATGTTTGATTCAGGCCCTTGAAATTGTTCAAAGAATGAGGGTCATCCTTCTCTAGAAAAAATTCCAATGGCTTCTGGATTTGTTGTGAGTTTACCAATGCCTTCAGGATCTACTCGTTTCACCAGTCCACCCATGGTTCACCACGCTCAATGGTAAAACATCACAAAGTCATAATTGTATCAGAAATACACATGGGATAGAAATATGAACAATTATGTTATTGGGAGATCCAATATAATGCAGAGGAGTGGGGGTTTGTGAAGTTAGTAGAAGGATACTTGCACAAGGAATGAGTGTCAGTGATTTGTAGGGTTCAAAGGGATGAAATATTAGTACTACCAATTGTGTCAAATCCCTTCACACATGTTTACTCATAATTATTTCAATTGGTAATCGATCAAAGGGATGAAATATTAGTACTACCAAGTGTGTCAAATCCCTTCACACATGTTTACTCATAATTATTTCAATTGGTAATCGACATGGATACTTTAGCAAACCTTTGGAGCTTGGTAAAAATGAAAGTTTCTAAAATTTGGTAATTCAAATGCTCCTGGATCACTATTTTTAGTCTTCATGCACTAATTTATGAGTACAAGTTTGAAGTTTATGGATATAGGGCCATTTTTATAGAGATTATTTATGGAGTAAGCATTGATAATGTTCCATCATAAGTACATAATGATTCAACTACATTCAATTGGGAAATAATCCATTTCGTATTTGGATTGACTTCAAACATTTCAAGTCGATATAAAACAAATTAGGAGAATAGTTTAGAGGCTACCTGGACCTTTGTGAGAACTATTTGAACTTTGAGCCCCATACTATTATTTTGGCAGGGTGGATAGATCCTTGGAACAACAATCAATTGCATAATATGAGTGTTTTGTATAGAAGTTGGAATAATTCCTAGAACTATTTTGTTGAAAAAGAATACTTGGATAGAGGAATTATTATGCACATTCTCCTAGTTCCTTGAAAAATAACTAAGATGATTTGTAACTTGTAGAATTAAGAACAAGAGTGATGAATGTTGGCAATTTCAGATAACATAAAGCAAATTAGCGTATACTTGTCATTGATGGCAAGAACAATTGTGGTTGCAGTGACGACAATAGCAATGAATAGCAGCGCAGCAATTATCGGGAGGAGAAGAGTCAGTGACCGTAGGATCTTATTCAAATTTCCCGAAAGAACAATAGTCATCATATCTGCAGAAGTTGAAAGGGAGATAATCCATCGAAGGTTCGGGGATCGAGACTTCATAACGCAAAAATCACTTGACATTGAAAACCCCGAAATCGCGATATGTGATTTCGCGATTTGATCGCAACCGTTAATCAAGCAGGGATCTGGACCGTTCATTTGTATGGACACATGGCAGCCAGGAGGTCTCATCGGCAATTCGGGGATCGGGATTTCATAATGCAAAGTTCACTCTACAACGAAATCCCCGATTTCGCGATATGTGAAATCCCGACGGAATCTGAACCGTCAGATCAACATCGACTCGACCCACGTCAACAGACCACGTCAGCTAAGCGACACGTGG
>ML777506.1:391779-425577 GCA_009831015.1 Picea engelmannii
CATCCAGTTGGTGCTGGAATACTCAGGGAGTTGGTGCTTCCTTCTAGTGGGTGCTAGAGAAACCAGAGAGATGGATCTCTCAAACAAGTTGCAGCTTGTAAAACAGAGGTAGCAGCCTCACATTGAGTTGGTGCTCAATTATAACTGATGTACAGAACTGAAAAAGACTGCCTATCATTTCGAAGAAGAAGAGGTTTTCTCCCTTTATGGGTTTCCTCGTGAAAATCTGTCTCTGTGTGTATTTTATGTGTGACTGATGATCTTTACTCTTACTGTCCATATGCTGTATGTTGCTTGATAACACATGAAGAAATATTAATAATTGTTAAGAAGGTGTAAAATTGTTTAAGCTTATAAACAACTGATTCACCCCCCCTCTCAGTTGTTTTAGTATTTCCAACAATGAATGGTTGTGGTCCCTCTGAGCTCAATCTAAATTCAAATAGTACTACTAATCCGTGGAACTAGAGTATTAAAAAAAGGTTGAAGCGTGATGAATAGAAAATAATATAGTCTATGGAAGCTGGAAATATTCTTATGAAACATGAAGCATGTGGATAAGGTAGTCTTTACTTTCAATATGAAACATGAAACTTCCTTTGGAAATAACAATTGTAAAACATTTGTAGTAAAACCATCCTTCTACAACTAAATTTCGGTTTAGATCATTTGGAGCTACACCCAAAAAAAGGTTGATCCTTGATGTTGTCGATACCAATTTTGTAGCTCAATCATCCTTTTGAACAAAATACTTTATGGAGTGAAATTGAAGAATATAGAAATTTGAGGAGCTTAGTGGAAAAACTCAGTGTTTCTCTTTTTCTCTCTCTCTCTTTCATTTTTTCCCTCTTTTCTTTTCAAAATTTTCCCACCAATAAATTGGTTTTCAGGAAAAGTTTGTCCAATTTTGCCTCAAAAGAGTTTTTCACAATTGGATTTATTTAGGATTAGTGATACTAACAAGAATCTGGTTTTCTAGTATCGTTAATTCTAGTAACACCTGGAACAAGGTTTTCACTATTAGATTTTATTGCATATATATATATATATATATAATTTAAAATTGAACTGAAAAAGAAATCAAAAGGTGGTAGATACTAATGGCATAACCACCTTAGAACCCTAAATTTATCTTGCTTGATTATGTCTTAGATAAAATCTTTCTTATACATTTTCTTCTAGTATAACCTCAATCAATTAACATTGGCCATGAGTGGGGTCCTATATTTATCATTGGTGCACAATTTTACAAATCCATTTTCCTAGACAATGTTAGTTTCATATGGTCCCATCTAGCGAGTGCAGAATTTACCTTTGGAATCTTTGTATCTAGAATCAAACAAGAGAGACCAATCGCCTTCTTTAAACATTTTTTTCTTGATGAATCTATCATTCCACTTAGCTCCATGCTGCTAGATAAGAGAGGTTTGTTCTAAAGAAGCTCGACATATCTCATCAAGATCATCAAATTTAGCCAAGGCTAAATATCCAAACCCACTTGTAATGTAGTTCTTAGATTTTTGACCTCAAATTCTATAGGAATAACTACATGCTTACCATACACGATATTGCAAGGAGTAAATCCTATGGTATTTCTCCAAGTGGTGTGATAATCCCAAAGAGCCTTTGAAAGCTTGTTAGCCTAATCCTTGTGATGACGCTGCATAGTTTTGGTCAATATTTATTCCATAAACTTATTTGTGACTTCCACCTATCCATTTTCTTGTGGATGGTATAGAGCGTATGTTTGATGCTTGATCTTGAACTATTGATTCATGGACTGGATGAGCTTAGAAGTAAACTAGGTCCCTTGGTCAACACCAATTTATTGAAGGGACCCCAAAATGGATAAACATCTCTTCATATATAAAACCAATTATTACTTTCTTAGTGGATTTTAGGAGCGCCTTGGCCTCAACCCACTTAGTCACATAATTATTTTACACCAAAATATACAATTTCTTCTTTGAAGGTGGATTGATTGTCCCCATAAAATCAAGATCCCATTTTTCAAAGTGTTGTACCAAAACCTAAGGCTATAGTGGAATCTCGTCACACTAAACTCGTAGGCCCATTCACTAACAACTATCACAACTTCTGACATATTTCTTAGCATCCTTGAAGATGGTAGGCTAATAGTATCCCAAATGCAGTACCTTGTTTGTGGTCCTATTATCAACAAAATGTCCCCCACGAGGTTCACCATGATAGGCATTGAGGGTGTCATAGACCTCGTGCTCATGAACACAATATTAGATAACGAGATCCGACCCTGTATGGAAGAGGTGACCCTAGGCCCATGGATACATGGAACTTTTTATGATGAATTTATGCTGTTATCTTGGTGAGAGGTGTTGTGGAAGCTTCCATATGGATAAATAGTTAGAAATATCTTCAAACCACAATGTGTTAATAGAAAATGAAAATAAATATTCATCTAGGAAGGCATATTCTATAGGAATAAAATCTCCTTCATTAGTAGTCTTGGAAATAAAATCAATAAGAACATTTCCTTTTCTAAGTTTATCAAGAAAGGTAATATCAAACTCTTGCTCAAAGAAACCATCTAGCCACTCTACCATTAGTGATATGATTATTCATGAGATAACGAGTGGGAAAATTATTAGTGTGTATGAATACATGTAGTGATATTTTTATTTACTTTATCTTGGTCATCCCGCGAGGCCCTCCCTGGTTGCACACACTCGTCAAGCAAGGTACTGTTAGATGCCATGTTTTTTCTAGTGAGGCCAAAGGAAAGGTCAATGAAGAAGTTGTTCACTTGATGAAAAGGTTGAGGAAGGTCTACAAGTCTGTGATCTTATGTATCAGTTTGCTACATGATTAAAGGTATGCTTTCTAGGTGTTTTATCTTGATGGTTATGGTATATTATTAAGGAACAACTTGGATGGTTTGGCACATGCTTAAGGCATGATTTTGGCACATGGTTTGAGGTATCTCTTGGACTGTTTGGGCATATGATTTGAGGAATATTTTTGGTACATTTTTTATGGTTTATTATCAATAATATGACACGTTTTGGCATATGTGTTATAACCCTAATTTGCACTAGACATGCTTACCTGGCATCAGGCCATCTCAGATTCCTTATTCTCCAAAACATTGCTAAACAACTCTTCTTAAAAACCCCTTTTATAAAAACCCATGCGCCCTACTCCATTACTGCACATGTTTACATGCTAGCTGACCCAAGACATCCCGCGTGTACCTACAAAAGCACAGAAAAAGGAAAGTTGTTGACGGAACACACAGCTTTGAGTAAGTTAAATAAACCTTTCGGCCATGCATGGACGGTCACTCGACCAAATACCTAGCTTCTTCTAGCCTATAAAAGAAGGTTTAGGGGTCACATTTGAAGGAGGAGAATCATAGTAAAGAAACTATACCCAATTAAGAATTCCCTTTGACCCAACCTTTAGCCATCCTTGTGCAAAGAGAAGTATAGAGAAAATAAGTTGGAAGACAGTGGAAGAAGAGCCCAGGACCAGGATCGAGGAGCAGTAGCCGACTTTATCATTGTAAGGTATCATTGTGAAGTTAATAAAATAATTGATTTTCCTGTCCCGCCACATGAGATTGTCATTATTGGAATATTGATTGTATGATTGATTAAATCTCTAACCCGTTAGTTCATATATCAAATGCATGTGGAGTTCTTTGTTTGTCTTTAGTGAATGAAGGTCAGCATTGGGAGAATATTTCCAGTCAAAGAATGACCAAGCGTGAAAAGGGATCGACATCAAACACGAAAAATAAGGTACATCAACTTAATCTCTTGAGCCTTGTATTTACATATGAGTAATGGGGGTTTAGGCATGGGATGATGGTAAGAAGTAAGAATCTTTAGGTCATTTATGCATGCATGATAAAACCCTTAGTGCTAGTCCGTAGGAGAGATTTCCCACCCACAACAAAATTGGCGACCATACTAGGGATCTCTAGGGTTTTCTGGGAGTCCTTTTTGGGTATTTTTTAAAAATTGGTTTCATTACTTGTTTTTAGAGTTTCTGCAAAAGTCTGAGCTAGCAGGGATTCTGGTCTTCCATACCAATTCTTCCTTCTTACTTTTCTTGGCTGCATTTTCTTTTACGGGAAGTCACAGAGGTACATGTGGCATGTATAAGGCTTGCATGCATGTACATGCACCCAACCTTCACACAGCCCGCGTGGACACACTAGCTGATGAAGTGACAATAGTGTGGTTAAGTTCAAATTTTTTTTATTAAAGAGGCAGTCATCCTCTTCCCTGTCAAAAGTGATCCTTCTCAGAGGTTTTCTGAAACTCATTCTGGTCTCTGTTTTTCCATTTAGTAGCTTAGTTACCACTTCAGATTGGTTTTGTTCTATGAAATTTTCCTTGGATTGTTTTTATTTTCTGACAAAGTAAGTTTCTGAGTCTTCAAGAGATTCTAGTTCTCAATACCAGTGGTCTCTGCCAGTGTTTGATTTATTATCTTTACATTTTTTTGAGGATTTGTAGAGGTACACATGGCCTGCATAAGGTCTGTATGCATGTACACGCGCCCTGACCTTTTACATCTCGCGTTGAACTGTCAGTTGCATGCTTGTTGAGAAAATTTTTGTTCAAGGAGAGGCAGTCATCCTTTTCCTTGTCAAAATTTATACCTCTCAGGGTTCTTGGTCTCTGTCATAGAAGTTGACATCTTAGGTCTGATCACAGCATAGCTTGCTTTTTCATTAAAAGATTTCTTCCGTTTCTTAGCTTTTTAAACTTATTTTTAGCTTGAAATTTTGAGAAAAATGAGTTGCATTTAAAAAAAAAATCCCCCCTCATGGCCGAGGGGGGGCATGAATCGTGCATTCATCAGTTGATTTTAGAATATTTTGTTACTTCTACTTTGATTGGAAGAAAAAAATAAAAAATAAAATAGCTTGTTAGTTCTCTTTCTTTCTTTCCATTTGCCTTGCATTGTTATTTGAAAAAGAAAAATAAATTAGCATAGTGTTGTGTTTTCTTCTCATCTTAAAAGCATTTCAAAAGAAAAATAAGAAAGATAATCCTTCTTTTCTAGTGTTCTTATCATTTCTTTTTTCTGCAAGAGTCTTAACAACATCAGTTGCACTACTGTACCCTTTTGATTAAATCAAGCCAGTAAAAAGAACACTAATTAAAATTTACTAGACTTTATGTTTGTAGGGTCCATCAACTATATTAGGCTACAGCCTTGATTTAGGTTGGAGAGGAAACTCTTCAGGGTATGAAAAAAACATATGAGTATGTGCTAAGGAGTGTATAAGTTCAGTAACATGGAAATTATCCAGGACCCCCCTCTAACATAGGGGCTAAACACAAGGTCGCATACGGAAAGGTAGCGGAGATAACCCCTCCAAAGCCGGACCAAGCATAGTGGGGAACGCATATAGAGGACTTGTCTTGGGATTCCATTGATCGCATTTGCCACGGAGATTCATGGGTCTCGAATCCATTCGAGGTCCTCAGTCGTCTTCCGAAAAACTTTCTTTCAATACCCTTGATAGGTTTTGGGCTTGATACCCTACTCATTGCGGTCCACTCGACTATCGACTGTACCCGCCTGGTGATTGTTCACGAGATGGAAACCTAGTTGCCTTTATTTTAGGGACTTACATGGGTAATCACAGGGGCATAACATAGTACCTAGGGCAGACATCATGCCATGCTTTGCATATTATACCTGGAGGGTGCTTCCATATTTGAGTTGCACTTGCATTGGTAAGTTTCTCTAGTGTTGGTTGGTGTAACTATACTTCCAACTAGTTAGTCATTTTCTTGATTTTCCTTTAGGAACTTTTAGTGTGTGCTCTATGCTCCCTATTTTTCCATAGTGAGTTATTCAATCATGGCTTTGGGTCTCTGACCTAGGGTGGTAGACCACCCACTTCGCTGGTTGAGAGGACTTTTCAATCTTCCACTTAGAAATGTGGAGCCACCTCTTTATAGGCGTTGTTTTGATAACACTGGTTCTTCAGAGTCAGTGTGTGAGACTTTTACAGATTTGAAAGATCCTGCAAGGGGAGAACCTCTTCATAAGATCTTCATGGCTAAAGTTCCTGATGATACCAACCAAGGAACCCCTTTGCAAGGGGATTCTTGTGCTTTTCCCTTCTTCGAAAATGTTGGTGTCCCTTTGATGGCCACTTTGTACATTCTTGGGTTGAATGCGAGACTACCGGTTTGGTTGGGTACCATTCCAAATGTCCCAAATTCTCTTGATGCTTCTCAGTTAAGCACTTTATGTCCTGGGCATCCTGTTGGTATTTCTTCGTCAGCAAATTCTTCTCCTCCTCCTTCTCCCACCTCTGGTGAAAGTACAGTTACTAGTAACTGGAAGTCTAAATGAAATAGAAAGAGGAAGAATAGGAAGAAGAAATCACCAACCTCTGTGAGTCATGTTGGAGATAGGTTGACAACCTCTACAAATCACATTGAAGACCAGCACCCAACCTCTGCAAGTTATGCCAGGGGCACACACCCACCCTCTGCAAGTCATGATGGGGGAAAAAGTCTAGTCCCTGCTAGTCAAACTGGTAATAGGTCTGTAGCCTCTGCAAGTCAAGTTATCAACCCATCACCAACCTCTGCAAGTCATGTTAGAGATGTGAAACCAGCCACTACTAGTCATACTGGGGGCATTAATTATGTTGAGAAACCTAGATGGATAGGACGTAATCCTAAGTTCCCTTGTAAACTTTGCAAGGGAGATCACCTTACTCATTTGTGCCCTGGCATTCTAGAGGTACAAACATTGTTGTCCCTGTCTGCAAGCTCTTCTGATTCTGAGTCTTTTGAGGTTTCCTCACAGTCTATTCAACCATTGGTTGAGAAAGTGGTCATGCTAATGCAGTCATTAGTTGATCCCACTTCTCTTTTGGGGGGTGAGGTGCCTTTAGACCTTGTATTCTCTCAACCTATTCAACCATTGGTTGATAAAGTGGTCATGTCAATGCAGTCATCGGCTGATCCCACTCCTCGTTTGGGGGGTGAGGTGCCTTTAGACCTTGTAGTCTCTCAGCCTATTCATCCAATTGTTGAGAAGGTGGTCATGCTGATGCAGTTATCGGCTGATCCAACTCCTCTTTTGGGGGGTGAGGTGCCTTTAGACCATGTAGTCTCGCAGCCTATTCAACCATTGGTTGCAAAAGTGGTCATGCCGATGCAGTCATCGGTTGATCCCACTCCTCTTTTGGGGGGTGAGGTGCCTTTAGATCATGTAGTCTCGTAGCCTATTCAACCATGGGTTGTGAAAGTGGTCATGCCGATGCAGTCATCGACTGATCCCACTCCTATTTTGGGGGGTGAGGTGCCTTTAGACCATGTAGTATCACAACCTATTCAGCCATTGGTTGCGAAAGTGGTCATGCCAATGTAGTCATCGAATGATCCCACTCTTCTTTTGGGGAGTGACGTGTCTACCGACTGTGTTTTTAGCATTTTTGGTTCAGTATTTTCAGAATGAGGGGGCATTCCGCTCGCTCCGAGCACACCCCTCCAAGCCCTAGGATGGTTTCATTTGATTGGAATGACCTTGTTGAGCCTCATCTTCCTTCCTCCACACCCTTTCAAATAAGGGTTGAAGTTAATTCAACAAACATTTATCGATGTATTGTGGATGAAGGAGACTCTGCAAGTATTTTATCCTCCTGGGTTTGGAAAGTTTGGGTTCTCCCAAGATTGTGTCTGCTTCACATGAGTTGTTGGCTTTTGACAGACATCCTAGTGAATATTTGGGGGTTCTTCCTTAGTTGTCTATCTCGTTAGGTGGGAATATTGTCCATGTTGATGTTATAATGGTGCAAGGTCCGTTAGATTTCAATATGCTTCTCAGGTGTGATTGTGTATATGTTATGAATCTTGTGGTGTCTACGCTCTTCCGGGTGATGCATTTCCCTCACAATGGAAGCATTGTCACTATCAACCAACTGACATATGATAATCACCATCCTAATTCAACATTATTTTAGACTACCCCTTTATATTTTCCTAGTGTTCGTATAGACTCTACCCCACCACGGGTTAATTATGTGGCATCTTATCCTCGATGTTCAATTGCTTCTAAGCAGGAACCTGTGAAATCATGTTGGCCTTCCTGAGACTTGGTCTCAGTAATTGATCCATTGGTTTATCCAATGGGGGCATGGGAGCCCTTGTTTCCCCCTCTTGGTCCAAGTAGGCTGGAGCATCCTTCGGAGTCTAATATCATTGTTTGTAGATCCTCAAGCCCTCGTGCTTGTGATTCTTCGTTGATAGACTCTACCAGTCCTGGCCAGAACCTCCATCGTCATATGGAGTATGATCAGTTTACTTCACCCTTTGGGACTGTTGACCCTCGTTTGCATGATTTCTTTGATTTTGAATTTCCTTTATATGAGGCTATCCTTGAAGCCATGTCTACGGTTTCTATACCGAGGGAGGACTTACACCGTGGTTTGTGTTTTCTTCCCTTTTGGGAGACTTTCCAAGTTGACTATCGAAGAGACTCTTGGTATGAGCCTAACAATGGGCTCTACCTGAACTAGTTTCATACATGAGTCGTAGCCCCCACGGGTATTCTTTTAACCCCTTTTCAAACCTTCTAAAAATGAAAATATTGTCGAGCGATCTTGTTGACCTTCACGCTCGTTAAACTGAAATTTGAGGTCACGTCTATCCGGTGGTAGTTTACCCTTTTTTCAGTCCGGACAGTCAACTGTATGAACAAAGGTATACTCTAGAGGCCTCATATCTCTAGAAGAGTAGCCTCAGGTATAATTTTACCCCTTTTTTGGGCCCGAGGGACTAAATTTACGAAAAAGGAACCCCCACGAAGTCCATAGTTAAGCTCTTTTCAGTCTCCCTAAAATTGAAAAGATCACTTAGTGACCTTATTCTTTCACACTCGTTAAAATGGTCCAGAAGAACATTCCTGACGGAGTCCATAGTTAAGCTTTTTTCAGACTCCTTAAAATTGAAAAAATTGTCGAGTGATCTTGTCTTTATCACACTCGTTAAAATGGTTTTGAATAGACGTCTTTTTGGTGCTAATTTACCCCTTTTTTGAACTGACTAGACTACTTTCGAAAAGGGTACCCCATCAGAGTCTCCTTTTACGTTGTTTCAGACTCTCTAAATATGGAAAACCGCCGATCTTACCTTCTCTGGGCTCATAAAACTTACATCAAAGGATGCTACCATTGTGTGTCTTATTAATCACATTTGCATACCTGCATCTCTGGTCTAATGCCGACTCCATGTTGCTATCAACTAAAACATCTGAAGCATGCCTTATACGCATGCCCTGTAGCACTTTGTCTCTGTGTCCTGACATCTTTGGCCCCAGGAGGGATTTTTCCCAAGTGTCCTTACTTTGAGCACCAGTCTTGTCCTTGCGCCTCGAACTTGTATGTTGGAAACACTCATCCCTCCTTTGTAACATAGAATTCTTTTATTCTTTTTTCAAAATTATTGAAAAAGACAAAAAAATCAAATATACCCCAAAAATAGGAAGGGAAAAGTATTTTCTTTGAATTGGCAGCACAATGAGTCGCCCTTGGATAAAGCACATCTATCTGTTTTTTCGTCAAACCCTAGGATTTTATATGACCTTAGAAAGATGTTCCCACTACATTGAGTTGTGTCCTCCTCCATTTGGTTATTCTTCCAAACATATGGAGAGTTTGTGTTGCCTCCTGCCTCGTAAACTTATGTTAATTCCATGTTGCCTGAGTCTCATCATTTGTCATGCTATTGTCCAAGGGAAGTTTTTACCAAGCCTGAGTTGACCCCTTTGCAGTTTGTCTCTTTCCCTCATGCCCGGCCATCCCGAAATTCCAATCAAGTCTTTGTTCGAAATCAATGAAGCCTTCAGTCTGATCATCAAGATTCTCTAGTCCATGACCAACGAGCCGTTGAATACCTCTAGGTAGTGAATTCGTACACTCATATTACACTCCTACCCAAGTTTTGAAGATTTTGAAGTTGTTTCTCGAGCTCTGAAGGCCTCATATCTAGCCATTGGGCCTTATCATTTTCTAGAAGATGGATACTATACATG
This sequence comes from Picea engelmannii, assembly GCA_009831015.1. Taxonomy (NCBI): domain Eukaryota; kingdom Viridiplantae; phylum Streptophyta; class Pinopsida; order Pinales; family Pinaceae; genus Picea; species Picea engelmannii. The sequence goes on from ML777506.1 coordinate 401,833, forward strand.
TACATCTTTTTGACTTCGAGATGTAGCTCCACTGTGTATTGCTCAGGGCTACACTTTATATAGTTATATGACATGGATCTACATTGTATTTGATTGGTAGCCATGATTTTATTTTATCCTGAGCATGGGTATGCCCGCTGTTGTAACAGATATTGAAAAATTCCGATATTACTTAGGCACTTGTATAATTCAATATGGAACTTATGTTTTGACAGAAATCTAAAATGGCACACAGGAGTGGAGCTGATACCTGTCCAGTGCACCAGTAGTAATAATTTTCAGATAACGTTACCTGCGCTTGAAGAAGCCTATCAACATGTCAGGGTTCAAAATATACAAGTGAAAAATGGAAGCTTGGAGTGACGTTGTTGGAGAATCTGAGAAGGATGTGCTTGAATCAGCTTGTTGTGTCAATGGAAATAAACTTCTATTCAACTATTCAAGTGATGTCAAGTATGTTCTGCAAATACGAGACTTGCAATCTGGAAATTTTCTTCATATTTTGCCAATAGATATTGGATCAGTTTCTAGAATATTAGGAAGGCGTAAAGAAAAGGAGATATTTACAAGATTTCTTACCCTTGGAATTATCTATCAATGCAACCTACATGTGGAAAAACCAGGGTTTGTGGTTTTTAGAGAGACTGTTGTTCCATGCTTTGATTGGACAGAGTTTGAGGCAGTAATGGTGGAATTCTTATTGCCGCTTGTACATCAGAGACCTGACCTATTTGGTTGAGCACTGGCTCATGTGGGTGTTATGGACATGTTGCATTTTCATAAATTTACTATTGGCCACACATGGACTATTGATTATGGCTCTTCAGATAAGGAAGAAGAATTCCATCGGCATATTAAATACTCACCATTGCGTAATGTAACAACACCAAGCTTCAGATTCTCTCCGACAGAAGAGGAATTTCTTGGCTTTTATCTGAAAAAAAGGTCCAATACAACCATCCACTGAAATTTGAGACAATCATACCAACCTTGGACTTGTATCGATATGACCCCTGGGAATTACCAGGTTTGTCTCGTAATGTTGGCAAGAAACAGTGGTTCTTCTTCGTTCCAAGAGTTCATGGGAAGTCATGCTCTTGGCCTAACATATTGATAGTGTCTGGTTTCTGGAAGGCCACCGGTTCAGAGAAAGTAGTTCGCAACGAGCTGATTCACTACATTGGTCTAAATAAAACTCTGGTGTTTTATAAAGGAAAATCCCCTGACACGCAGAGGATGGACTGGATGATTTGGAGGATGCGGATGAGGCAACATTGTTTAAAGATGTGGACTGGCTCCTGAGTGAAAACAACAAATAAAACACCAAAACATGTTGCATGCACGAAACACCATGAAGAGCACCAATCTAGTCATTTCGAGATTTTGATCATCTTTTTTCATATTACGCTTCTTCCTCTGAAAGTCCAAAAGCCGAATTCATGGTTCCATCTTTGCGCCGACGGGACAAAATTGTGCATGTAGAGGGTGATGAGTTTTGGCACATGACAACAACATTGTGCTTAGGTGTTCAAAGAATAAAAAAAAAGGAAAGAAATTAAATACTATTTGTCACTTCTTTGGTTATCTTTACCATCAAACTTTGACTGTGACTATGCATATGCCCTTGGCCATATTGCTTATCATCTCTTAGGTGCTGGGTTGAATGGTTACACGACAACTGTAATAAACCTGAAGAAGCTTGTATCCCAGTGGCAATGTGGTGATGCTCCAATCACGACAATGATGACTGTGAAGAGATGGCTACGGGGTGACGTGCTTCTTAAATTGGAAAGTCGGTTGTTCACCCTGCTAAGGGAAGGCCATATCAGTTGCTAATGCACAATGCAACATGATTTTTTATGGGTGATATAGGAATCCTGGTCCTCTTCAGTTTGAGGGTCTCGGGGAAAATGAAAAAACCATAACCTTATCTATTGAAGACCAAGATTATATTGGTCGGGTTTAACAGTTGAGAAGTTATCTTGACCAGGTGAGGGATATAGGAAAAGTAGTTCGCTACAGAAGAGATCTAATCCATGGTGTTGATGAATATGTTGAGGTGATTATGGAGAGGTTGCCAACAAAAACGCCAGAGTATGATTTTTCCTGCTACAATGCATGTCTGGGTGCAGAGGCTTTCAAGGAAATATTTAAATTGTTATTGATCTTGTTGGTGAATCATCTCAGAAGTTGGCAGACGGAATATCACTTTGCCACATCCACCTATGGGAAACGCTCCATTATCAACTCATTGATAATTGAATATACTAAAGGGGGAAAATGTATCGTTTTCACTCAAACAAAATGAGATGCAAATAGTTTGTCAATGTCACTGGGTCGGGTCCTTTCCTATGAATCTCTGCATGGTAATATTTCAAAAAATCAATGAGAGAAGACTCTTGCTGGCTTTCGCGAGGGATGTTTTAACATGATGATTGCTACTGATGTAGCTATCCATGGTATTGATATTCCTAATGTTGATCTGGTTATTCATTACGAACTCCCGACAACTGCAGATATTTTTGCACATGGAAGTGAATCAAATGCATACACTGCTATAGACAGTGCATTGGAAATTAGGATTTATTTGTGCTTTTAATTTAGTTCGGATTACTGTTATGATTAGTTAAAGACGATTGAAGTTAGTTCATTTTCAGTTAGATATCCTATGATGTGGATTCAACCTCCTTGAGAGAGGAAATTTATATAGAGGTTCATTCATTGTAATAGGGAGGGGGGGAGCCTGGGGGGAAACCTCTTTTGGAGAGAGCTCCTTTTGAATGCGGAGTTACTTTGAAAGGCCGTAATGGAGTTATACAGAGTGACATGTTTACTTGACATTGTGATATTTATCACGGTCAATTCTTTCGCTATGTTATCTTTTTTGTCATATTATCTATTTGTTCCTTTATCGACTGAGTTAAAATCTGTTTGGAATTCATTTTACATGCTCCTTACACACAGTTGATAAATGTTTTGTTTCGATGGTGACTGGTCAGAATTCACTCCAGATAAGTTCTCTACATCTAGTTATCAGCCTTCATTTTTTTCCTCCAAAGTTGTAGTGGAAATTCATCCTTGATAGATACTTTCACTGTGATGGCCTTTTCCTTTTCTTTTTCTGCTATTATATTATGATTATTTATAGCTGAAAGATAGACTTACTTTGCCTCATTTTCTGCAAGTAATACGATCACCGCTATGATCTCTTTTTTTTGGTTTTCACTTGACTCCATCGCCCAATGGGTCTTTTCAAATCCATGTAACCCCCAACCTTATTAAAAATCTTCTCTGATAAGAAATCTGGCCTTCTTACTGTGATTATTGAATATTCTTGAGTAAAGATCCCTTGGTTGTTGAGAGAACTATCTCTGAATGTATTAGGTCAGAAGTATACTCAAAATCAATTTTCAGGGATTGGCTTGCTACAACCCAAGTCAAGTTCTGAACAACAAATATTTTTTTCTTTTTAAAAATGTGCTAAGGCTTGGCTCTATTACAGCCTAGAGTCAACTCTTGCGACAACACCCGCCTCGGTGAGACAATTATTATTTTGCAGATGGCACCTCCCGATTTCTAATCCCTGAGCTCACTTGTTTGGAACATTGGTGAAGATTGTTAATGTATTTTGGCCATCAGATGCTCTTCTGACCTCACATATTAGAGGGCATTTGTTATAACCCTAATTTTCACCAGACATGTTTATCTGGCATCATGCCATCTCAGATTCCTTCTTTGCCAAAACATTGTTGAACAACTCTTCTTAAAAACCCCTTTTATAAAAGCCCATGTGCCCTACTCCATTACTGCATGTGTGTACATGCTAGCTGACCTAAGACAACCTGCGTGTACCTACAAAATCATGGAAAAAGGAAAGTTGTTGATGGAACACACAGCTTTGGGTAAGTTAGCTAAACCTTTCGACCATGCATGGCTGGTCACTTGACCAAATACCTAGCTTCTTCTAGCCTATAAAATAAGGGTTAGGGGTCCCATTTAAAGGAGGAGAATCATAGTAAAGAAACTATACCTGATTAAGCATTCCCTTTGTCCCAACCTTTATCCATCCTTGTGAAAAGAGAAGTATAGAGAAAAGTAGTTGGAAGACAGTGGAAGAAGATCCCAGGACCAAGATCGAGGAGCAGTAGCTGACTTTATCATTATAAGGTATCATTGTGAAGTTAATAAAAGAATTGCTTTTCCCATCCTGCCATATGAGATTGTCATTATGGGAATATTGATTGTATGATTGATTAAATCTCTAACCCGTTAGTTCATATATCAAATGCATGTGGATTTCTTTGTTTGTCTTTAGTGAATGCAGGTCAACATTGGGAGGATATTTGTAGTCAAAGAATGACCAAGCGCGAAAAGGGATCGACATCAAACATGAAAAATAAGGTACGTCAACTTAATCTCTTGAGCCTTGTATTTACATATGAGTAATGGGGGTTTAGGCACGGGATGATGGTAAAAAGTAAGAATCTTTAGGTCATTTATGCATGCATGATAAAACCCTTAGTGCTAGTCTGTAGGAGGGATTTCCCACCCACAACAATATGGTTTGAGGCATATGTATGAGACATTCTCTTAGTGATCTTGGCATATGATTTGTATGATTGGATATGATTTTGTTGATGATAGTGAAATTAATAGTGGCAGGTTGAGTCTCCATTTATATTTCAAGGGGGAAGGAAGGGGAAAGGAAAGGGGGTTGTAGCCTCCTTCCGGTTGGAGATGGAGAATACAGGGATTTGGACTTTCCTTCAGGTTGGATCCTATAAATCATGGGGTCATAGCCTCCTTCCAGTTGGAGCTAGAGAATTCAAGGAGTTGTAGCTTCCTTCAGGTTGGAGCCTCCTTCTAGTTGGTGCTGGAAAATTATGGAAGTTGGTGCTTCCTATGAATGCAATATTCTAAAATATAAGAAATAATTTTGTGGTTATCTCCCATTCGATTTTCCACGTAAAATTATTGTTTATTATGTATCTGTGGTTATCTGTTGTTGAATGGCATGGTTCATAATATCTTGAATGAAATCATAAGTGATAAAATTGTTGATGAATTGATGTTTTCATACTCTGTCTAAAAGTGGTAATTATTGCATAATACTGATTCACGCCCCCCCACTCAGTATTCCAAAAATTGGTATTAGTGCAAGTTCCTTCAGAATCAGTTTAACAATTGGAAGGTAGATCATTGATTTCACTAAGAATGGAGCACCAATGTTTGATGGTCAGAATGATTCCTTCTGGAATAGAAGGATGAAAACGTTTTTACAAGCACCAAGATTTTATGTTTGGAAAGAGGTAGTATATGGATTGATCCGGACTATTTTCAGCACGAAATGAGAGCAGAGATATAATAAAGAAATGCACAGAGATATCGCGTATATCCAATAATATAACAAAAATATATTAGAGATGAAACCATAAACACAGAGATACAGTAATACATGATTTCTATTAATGAAATAAATGTACAGAGACTGTAAAAATACAAAGTGAAAGACTCGCTAGAATGGTGGCAGCTTATCTCTAAGAAGAGATGTGACGTCTACTCACATTCGCAAGAAGAATATTACAATGAGGCTCTGAAGGCCTTTTTTCATTAAGCAGGAATGCCAAAACCCCTAGACATCCAAAAACATAACCCTAGGAGATGAAGCGCCAAAAGTCATGTGGGCCCCGTTTGGGTAAGTGAGTACATCAACTTCTCGGGGTCGTAACTTTTGCATACGATCTCCGTTTTAGGAATGTGATATCTCGTTGGAAAGGTATAGTCAAGGAGATTAATTTTGATGGATAAATCATGCCTTTTACTATAATTGAGAACCTCGATCTCGAAAAACCTTCATTTGGGCCCTCAAAATGGCCCCGAAAGTTAAAAACTGCTAAAAATCGTAAATTGCCAAAATTGCCAGAAAACTGTTTTGAGCCAGCCGGAAAGGGTGGGTGGCCACCGATATCCACCTGGATCATGGATACATGACACCTTCCACTCCAACGGAAAAATATGGGAAACAACTCAATGAAAACAATTTGAAGGCTAAAAGCACTATTCTGGGTAGTTTGGTTGATTCAATATATGTCAAGGTTGTGCATTATGGCACTGCAAAGGATCTTTGGGGAAAAAATTCAAAATATTTATGAAGGAGATGCCAAATTCAAATGGGCCAAGCTTCAAACCTATAGAGGAAAATTTGAACAACTGAAGATGAAGGAATATGAAGACATTGCAACTTACTTTCTACGAGTTGATGAAATAATGAATGAAATTAAAGGAATGGGAGAAGAAATCAAAGGCTCAGTTATTGTTCAAAAGGTACTAATATATATTCCAATGAGATTTGATCCTAAAATTTCATCCCTAAAATAAAGATAAGATCTTTCCACGTTAAGCATGGATTAGCTACATGGGATACTTATGACTTATGAAATTGAGAACAAAATAGGATAATCCACTCGGGAAGGAAGCGAATTTCAAGGCATCCAAGAAGGCAAAGAAGAATAAACAAAATACTAAATCAAAATGAAACTATAATGATGATTCAAAAGAATATGAAGAAATTTCCAACTTTGTAATGAAGTTGAAGATAGGAATCGACAAGTACAAAGGTATGCTTCCCTTAATGTGTTTTAACTATGGAAAAATTGGTCATTTTGCTTCTAAATGTCATGATGATAAGAAAATAGATAGTGATGAAGAAGAAGGTCCTAAGAAAGAAAATAAATATAAAAAAGGAGACAAGAAATGAAACAAAAATAAATTCTTCAAGAAAAGCCTATACTCAAAGGAATACAGTTCGTCATCAAATGAGGATGATGATTGCGATAATGACTCATGAATTGTACTCTTTATGGAATTTGAAAATTATGAATAATATTTTGAAGAAGAAGGTGAAGTGGAACTTGAAGCAGAACTAATCAACTCCTTAAGTGAGATAAAAAGAGAAAGGAAGAAAAAAAATCACTCAAGGGAGAATTACTCCAGCTAAAAGAGGGTTCTCAAAATCCTAACACTGAAGAATATCAACATATGATTATGAATCTAAAAGTCCAAGTAGAAGTTTTACATGGAGAGGGATGTAAATACTTTTTGATGAGGCTCTCGAGGAGATGGGTGCCCATACTTGTTTCCGGACACAAGGCTACTCCGAGACCAACTGAGGCATATGTTGTTGAATACTGTATACCAGGGTCATGGTTGGTGGGAGGAAGGATCATGATAAAATATGTGACTGATCTAGCACTTTGATCCATCCTATTCACCATCACCAAGTTGGCAGGGAGAAATAGTGCCCATTTGGATTCAAATTCATAAATCTCTTATTCCATTCAGTGTTTAAAACCAAGACTATTCAACTGGAGTGCAAGGTTCCTGAGGAATGTCAAAGAGAAAATATCCAAATGTAGGATTGGCAGGAAGAAACAGTTTGGATATGATTCTTTCTTGGTTTCATTTTTTCTAGAGAGGATCCCCTAGATGCTACACAAGTTGCAATGATAGCATGTCCTGTGATCAACCTCACATGGAGAGGTGGACCAGTCTCTCCCCCAGGTTGTGAAATGAGCCCTCAACTTTCAAATTCATTCTTGACCTCTTTGCATGGTGGAAGAGGCAATTAGTGGTGATTGAGAACTTCCCCTATGTTGGGGTAGATTTCAGAGGTAGTGTGGACTTGGTACTTCCCGAGGGCATACAGTGGGATGCATCAGTTATAAAAACCATAACCTTGTAACAACCAATGGGCTTAGTCTTTGCTATTTATCGCACTCAAATACATGAGAATGTAACCGAGTACAATTTTATCACTTTTTCAGACTCGTAAAGGATATACGAGAAAGGAACCCCCTAGAGTCTCCTTTAATCTCTTTTCAAGCTCTCTAAACATGAAAAGATTGTTGAGTGATATTGCTTCCTTTCACACTCATTAAAAGGTTTGAAAGGGCATCTTCTGAGTAATAGTTTATCTCTTTTTCGGACCTCAGAGACTAAAATTACGAAAAAGGAAAACCCTAGAGTTTCCTTTAAGTTCTTTTCAGACTCTCTAAATATTAAAAACCACCGAGTGTTCCTTCTCTGGATTCACTAAACTACACATTGAAGGGCCCATATGGGGATGAACCCTTACTTCTTCAATTTCATTAAACAAAGTAAGAGGAACTTACCGAAGGTGATTTAAATTAAAAAGAGGTACTCATCTATCTAGATGGGGGGGGGGGGGATTAAAGGAAATGGGTCAAGTTTCTTGAATTTTTTTGTAAAAATATCTTGTCGTCGCCCTTGAACATGACACTTGTTTTGACCTCCACATAGAACACTTGGATAATATGATAAACCTATGCACTGAACCAATCCTATGAGTCTTTCCACTCCTTTGAACCATCCAAATAATGCCTCAACACTCGCTGCATTATGTTTTGGTCCATTTCGCATTTATGCTGCCAAGTTTCATGTCGTGCCTTAGTGTTCAAGGGAATTTTCTACCTCAAGATTCAACCATCTACAAAATTACTAGTTTTTGTACCCATGTTAGTTTGTGTTCATATGCTATATCTTATCACTTTCCTATGTCAGTTTTGTGTTGATTATGGGAGATACATCAAGGCCCTCCTTCGACAAGTCTGTTTATGTCAACTTCAATACATCATATAGGAATTAGACTTAGATACCAATTAGTACCTTAGGACATGCATGCCTCAATGGAATGCCTCTTTCTTCCGACAGTAGGTTTACATCATTGACCTATGATTGGATGATTCCATGAATGTTCGACCTCATCTCATTTATTCACATTCGTTGGATTGTACTAGGGTACCTTGGGAGTCATTGCCATCACTAGTGATTTACCTCTCACTTGTTAATGGTTTACCTCAATGACCAATAATCAAGTGGTTTCTACCATGTTCAACATTAAAACATCTATTGACATGGCTAGATTCGTACCACATCGGGATTGGGATGAAGACCTTGGGTTGAGAATTCATTATGACATCTACTTTTCTCAGGTTGCGAAGGAAGTTATTTGAGCATGTTGATACTTATGTTGTCACATAGATCCACGTTGTATTGGTCTGTGGCTATATTTTATCATCTCGTAGCTCCACTGTGTATTTTTCATGGCTAAAATTAGTTCATGTCATGGAAGTATGGATCCACATTATATCTCTGGTGGCCATACCCTTAGTCAATATCATCATGGATCTGCAGTGTATTTATTGGTGGCCATGCTTTGAGTCATTTATAGTCTGAGCATAGGTATGCCTGCCTCAGGAATGAAACACATATTAACATTGTTTGATGGTTTTCTATATCTTCTACTAGGTTCCCTAACTCCATACCCTTGCTTCGAAGAATCTACAAAGTGTTTTTTCCATCAAATTTCATTTTCTAACTTCACACTTTGGGGGGAAATATATTACACATCAAAATTCCTCACTTCAATAATGTCACATTCTCATTGTCATAAGTGTCACACTTTTGTCGCAAGTGTCGTAAGTCTCTCATTCTCATCACATAAGTGTTGCATTGCGAGCGACACATTGGAAACAATTGATACAACCCCTAAATCATGTTAGAAGAAGAATCCCCATCATTTGACAGTCAGAATAAAGTGTTTTTCTATGAGAAATGGTCATCTTAGTAACTTTTGGAAGATCAATGATCCCTTGCTCATACACAGGGAGTGCTAGGACTCTTTGTCTATCTATCAGGGAGCATTGAAGTGCTATGTTTCCCATTGTAATAGAGCATCGAATTGGTTGAGCAAATCTTGGGAGAAATCCCCTTTTTCTTTAAGGACAACTATGGATGGATCGAGTTGGTTTGGCTTGAATATAACCCTCAGGTTTCATCTAAGGGATATATCACAACTAATGGAGTCATATCCTCAACTAATCCGAAATATAACTAAGGTGGTTGAGCCTCTCAAAGCCTATAAATGGAGGCATTCTCATGGTGAACAAGAGGAGAAAATAATCAACAAAGAATTTTTACTCTGATCGTGGATCTTTTGAGCAAGGGGTTGGACAAGGAGGACTTGGAAAAGATGCAGCATCATATGAATATTATAAGTGTCTCTTTAAATTTCTCATCAATATACTTGTCCTATTTCCTTCTAGTATGTGCTTACATGTACTTGTCTATGCTTGTTTTAATCCTTCATAGATAGATCGATTTTGTCTAATCCATTAGAGTAGGAGATATTTGTTTGTCTCTTGTCATCCACTGTAGATACTATCCGAAACTTGTGGATTGAAGCAGCATGGACAAACTTCGAAAGTGAGGTACATCATACTATCCCTATTACTCTCTTTTTCGATGGGAATAATTATTCTATAGGAATGGTAGTGTCCAAAGGTAGTTTTTTGTCTCGATAGAGGGGTCTGTACTCCGAGGGAAGATTCACCTATCTACAGGGGAATTTTATTGTAACAAGAAGAAGCTAGAAGGAAAACTCATCTCAGAAATCCTCATGAAGTGTATAACATAAACTATAACAATTTCGGCTCATTAAGTGATGAAGTAGAATGTTATAAATGCAAAAATTTTGGACACATGTCCAAAGATTGTATATTGACTATTCCTCCAAAGGAACCAAATCAAGATCTTAACTTTTATGTAAAAGAACCATGAAGAATATGGAGAAGGAATCAAGATAAACTGAATAATGAAGAATTTTTTATTGCTATACAAGACCAAAGCAGAAGAAGTGATTGATACATTGACAATGGTTGTTCAAAGCATATGAAAGGTGAAAAGGACAAGTTTGTAACTCTAAAGAAAGAAAGAGATGGATTAGTTTCATTTGGCAATGAAAACTCAACCAAAATTATACGAAAATGCACAATCAAACTTGTAAGTAAAGATGTCAGGGTAGAAAATGTCCTACTTGTCAAAAATATGAAGCACAATCTTCTAAGTACGAGTCAAATGTGTGACCAAGGACACACACTTCTATTCGACTCAAATAAATGTGAGATAAGGAAAGAAATATCAGGAAAATTGGTGGCTACAAAAATAAGGACTCCAAACAACTTATACATCTTAAATAAGATTGGAAAGGAAAGATGTTGCTTGGGAAAGGAAAATTAAAGTTGGCTTTGGAACAAAAGAATGGGTCACATGAACTTCAAAAATCTAGTCAAAATGAACAAAAAGGAAGCAGTAAGAGAAATTTTGTAAATTTCAAAGCTGGCCAATACTATGTGCAAGCATTGCCTACATGGAAAACAAACAAGAATTGAATTCATAATGAAGTTATACTCTACAAAAAAATCATTGGATATTGTGCACAATGATCTATGTGGACCAATGAGAACAAAAGGGATAAATGGAGAACACTATTTTATGCTACTTATTGATTATTTTACAAGAATGATCACAATATGCTTTCTCAAAACAAATTAAGAGGCATTTGAATGTTTTGGGATATTCAAAGAGATGGTTGAAAATGAGACTGATCTAAAAATCAAGTTCTTAATATCATACAATAGAGGTGAGTTCACATCGAAAGAATACATGGATTTCTATGAAAAACATGGAATAAAAAGGAAATTATCAGTAGCTAGGACAACTCAGCAAAATGGAGTTGTTGAAAGGAAGAACAAAACTGTACTGGAAATGGCTAGAACCATGTATAAATATTCCAAGTTGAGTAATATTGTTTAGGTACAATCAGTACATACAACAATTCATATATTGAATAGAGGAATGCTCAAAAGTAATAGTGACAAGACTCCATATGAGATATGGAAGGGAAGACTGAAAAATGTCAAGCATTTTAGAGTGTTTGGAAGAAAATGATACATAAAAAGAGAAGATGGAAGAGTTGGAAAATTCTATTATCAAGTTGATAAAGGAATACTGGTTGAATACTCAAGCAAAATAAAGACATACAAGTGTTACAACCTAAGACTCAACATAATAGTGGAAATCATCAATGTAAAGATTGATGAAATAAATGTGTTGAAGACTAAGGAAGAGAAAAAATTCAAAAGAACAAGAAGTAGAAGAAGAACTAAAATAAGAAGAAGTAGAAGAAGAAGAAGAAGAATAGAAAGAAGAGCAGGATCCAGAAGAAGAACAAGAAGAAAACAACCAGTAAGAGATTCTGATACCTACTAGGTCACCTAACTGAAGGGTACATAAGGATCATCCACCGAAAAAATCATTGGAGATGAAAATGTAGGAATAGAGACCATATGAAGAAAATGGGTACATAGACCATAACAAAGACACCTATCATTACTATCCATAGTTGAACCCAACAACTTTGAGGAATTCAAAACTGATGAACATTGGATCAAGGCCATGGAAGAATAACTGAATCAAATACAAAAGAATGAGACATGGGAACTGGTTCTAAGACCTAAAGACAAAAATGTGATTGGTACAAAATGGGTGTTCAAAAACAAACTAAATGAATATGGACAGGTAACCAAAAATAAGGCAAGGTTAGTATGAAAAGGATATGTTCAAGTAGAATGAGTATATTTTGAAAAAACTTTTTCCCCTATTTCCAAAATGGAAGCAATCAGAATAATCTTGGCCTATGCATGTTCCAAAAGGATTGAAGTATAAAAAATGGATGTAAAATCAACATTTCTAAATGAAGAATTAGAAGAAGAAGTCTACATAGAACAACCAAAATGGTTTCTATTGTTAGAAAGAGAATATTATGTTTGCAGATTGAAGAAATATCTGGATGCACTCAAGCAAGCCCCTAGAGCCTCGTATTAAATATTGGACAAGTACCTACAACAACAAGGATATAGAAAGGGAAATGAAGATATCAATCTCTACGTAAAAGTGAATCGGGACAACATACTTATCATAGAAGTATGTGTGGATGACATCATCTTTGGAAGTGATGATGATAGGATGAGTAAGAAGTTTTCCAAATACATGCATAATGAGTTTGAAATTTCATTGATTGGTGAGTGGAATTTCTTTTTGGGACTTCAGATATCTCAGCTAGATGAAGGAATTTTCATTTCAAAAACCAAGTACATCAAAGAAATGATGAAGAAGTTCATAATGGAATATTGCAAACCCGTAAGTACTCCCATGGTGACTAGTTGCAAGTTGAGAAAAAATGATGAATCTAAGGAAGCATATCAGAGAATATATAGATCAATGATTGGAAGCCTAATCTATGTGACAACCTCAGTTTCGGATGTAATGCAAGAAGATGGACATTTTGCAAGATTTCAAGCAGCATCGAAGGAAACACATGTTCTGGAAGTAAAAAGAATATTCAAATATCTTAAAGGAACAACGAAGTTTGGATTGTGGTATCTGAAAGGGACTAATATAACTATGGTTTCCTACATAGATGCATATTGGAAAAGAATCATTGATGATAGAAGAAGTAATAGTGGAGAAACCTTCTACTCAGGTGAATGTTTGGTATCTTGGTTAAGAAATTTTTAGTCCTTAGTATCATTGTCTCCAACACAAGAAAAATATATTATAGCCACAACATGTTGTACTCAAGTTATCTAGATGAATCAAACATTACATGACATACAAGTAAAATATGATGAGACTATCCCTATACTCTATGACAATACTAGTGCTATAAGTATCTCCAAGAATCCAGTGTTGCATTCCAAGACCAAACATATTTTGGTCAAGTATCATTTTTGTGGGAACAAGTTACTGAAAAGAATATCAAGTTGGAGTAAATTCGGACAAAGGAACAGATTGTATATATATTCACCAAACCTCTCCTAAGAGAGACATTTGAGTAGCTTTGACATAAAATTGGAGTAGTTTCTACCCCACAGTGATCTCCTTGACATTTTGCAAAGAAGATAGGGGAAGATAAATCATCAGGGGGACTTAACCTTTTCCATTGATGCCAAAGGGGGAGAGAAAGAACAAAAACATGAAGAAACCAGGAGCCCAAGAATATAGAAGGAGAAATGGTCATAGGGGGAGCATGATTGTTGCCATCAATGCCAAAGGGGGAGATTGTTGTAAAATTGGTTGTCATTGATGTCAATTATAGAAGAGTATATAAACCTCTAGAAGTAATGGGTATATTTGAATAAGTCTCCAAAGTGGTCCCCTTATGGCGTAGCTTTAAGCATAACCCTCATGGAAAGATGCTTTGAAGAAGTCTTCAAGAATCCCATAGATGTGGTCATGAAGCCCAAAGTTGTTTGAGGAAAAAGACAATGATGGAATTTACAAATACATTCAAAACTCTCATATATGTATATTCCTCGTCATGTCATTTCCAATGGTAGGTGGTATTCCATATGGTTCCCCACAATTGAGGAGTTATGTTCTCTTAAATATGAAGCCCAAAAGTATGGTCAAGCAACCCCGGATCTATGGATAAGAAGTTACAAGTCAGCCCCAAATTTAATTAAAGGAGAAAAGTTGTTGCAACTAAAATTTATAGGTCAACCCTAAATTTAGGAAAGGGAGGTACTTGAAAAAGTATAAATACACATCAAAGAGACTCTCATTTTATCAAGTCATCAAGAAAGAATGCGATCTCTTAGTGAGTTTGAGGTAGTGAATCTGAGGAAGCGAAGGAGTGAGAAGGGAGAAATTATTTGAGCTGTAGAAGGAGAAGGGTTTTTTAATACCCTAATTAAGTAGGGCCTCACATGTTAGGTTTATAACCTCTTGTGATTCCCTCGCTGGATTCACACACTCATCAAGAGAGGCACCTCTAGATGCCTAGTTTTTTCCAATGATGTTGACGGAAAGGTCAATGAAGAAGTTGTTCACTTGATGAAAAGGTTGAGGAAGGTATGCAGGTCTATGATCTTATGTATAAAGTTGCTACATGATTAAAGGTATGATTTATGTGTTTTATATTGATGGTTATGGTATATGCTTAAGGCATATCTTGGATGGTTTGACATATGATTAAGAAAAACTACATTTGAATCCAAAATCTGACAACATCCTCTGACGCCACCTGTTAGCACCGCCACCTTTATTTCCTTTTAGAGTCAATTCTGAGTCATGTAGTGATTCATGTGCCCAAACATGTGAAGTCAGGTACGTAATACTGTGATGCTAAAGTATGAAAATCATCGGTTTGCCCTTGGAAATAAGGAAGGGTGTCAGAGTAAAAAATTGTATACGTGGTACGGTCTTGTCTTTTCCCAAAGGTCGAGTCCCATTAAGAAACTAGCTTCTATGTACCCCTGTTGAGTCAAATGGTTAAATAAAGGTCGCATAGGCAAGTGCCATAGTTATTATCAGTTTATTATGAAGGTTGAAGGAATAAAGAATTGTAGCATTCATATTATGCCTACATAGAAAATCATATCACCTGCATTCCACACGCGGGGAATTTCCATGAACAACCTGAAGGTAGAATTGAAACTTCTCGTCACCATAAATTCATTAATGTCCGACATTTTATCCTCTCTAGGCTGATTCTCTATAAATCTCATATGCTCTATGTGTTTCTCCAGTCGTAGAACCTGGCCTAAGTTGCTTGTCGTAGTTTCCTCTTGCCAATCCAATTGGTTCATAGTTGTTCCTCGATACATTTGTTCAAAACATTTGCACCTAGATTACACCTTGGTCGCGCCATGGAGTTTTCTCATAGTACAGAAACGGGTGCGCGGAGTGACATAACTGTGAGGTTCGAACCTCAGAGAGATTGGAATTCTTTCGTGCCTACGAAAACCATTCCCAGAAACTTAGAAGGATCCATTTTTTCACCTATAGAAGAAATCATTTTAAGACGTGAGATGACCGAGACAGAGAAATTCATACATAAGGGGGAGATGGCAAGAGCGTTTTCCTTCGGAAAATAGTTGCCTCGGAGAAGAGGTAGGCCAAGAAAGAACAAGGAGGTCACAAAGGCTCTAATCCGAGAAGAACCACGCGTTGGAATGACAGTCGAAAGACTGCTCAGGCATGTCACTCAGCAAGAGTTTTCTAGGAAATCAAGCCAGAAATGAGGGATCAGAATAGGGAAGGTGGAAGCCACTGGGACAAACGAGGAAACACCATCTCAGCAGCTGAAGTAGGCAAAGCTGGCTATTGTCGAGATTTATCAGGAAAATAGGGAATTAAAATGACAACTAGTGACAAAGACCGCGGAGGCATCAGCTACACAGAATCACAGAGGGAATGTGACATGGCTGAAAAGGAAGATTAAGGAGGCTCATAATGTTATTGTCCAGCTGCGAGAAGCGCAAAGGCTAGTAGGAGAAGGGCACATGGAGTATCCTGGAGAAGGCAGGGCATCTGAACAATAAGTCTGCATGGCTCTCACCCTCACACAAGAAAAGAAAGATTAATGGGTGATGTTTTCCTTCGCGACAGTTTTTGAGTGATATGCATCCCTTGAAAACATCTCACCATTTTGATAACGGTCATGAGAATCAAATAGCCGTTTTTTGCACACATCTTTCACCAAATAGGCACGTAAAGGGAGGCAAAAACAACATTGCAGACAACCGATTTTGGACAGACACCTATTCGTAAGGATAGATGATTGAGGGACACAATGACACATTTTTCCCTACATCGGATCCTGATCGACGATCTAATCTCTTGGAGAAACCTAAGGACGGTTACTAGTAGACATGCATGATTATTTCCTATTTTGGATGGTGCCATGCAAAGAGTTTCTGGCGCATGTGGCACGGTTTTTTCTAGTCTAGAGTTAGCAGTTAGAATAGAGGGTAGACCAAGTGGCACCCTCGTTTATATATATATATATATATATATATATATATTTTATGTAACCAGGGTTGGTTGGAAATTTAAGAAACAAATTCTATTATAAGAAGTCTAAGTATTTTTTGACTGAAACTTAATGCAAAGGTCATGTATTTTTATGTAAATATTCTAGTTGTGATAGTTGGGTGTATTGTGTTTCTTTCCTTGCTTATGTTTTTTCCTGTTATCTTTAATTCTATATCTCATATCGTCTATTTTGGAATGAATTTTTGAACCTGTGGATTTGTTGTATTGTGCCCCTTGTATTTTACTTTTATTTTACAAAGTGTTTTCCTCTCAAGCTAACTCTAAATTCATCCACAATGGCGCTCTTGAGTTTTCCCCCTCTATTTTTCTCCCATCGCACTTTACGATTAACACTGAAGGTTGTCACTTTCCTAGCCTTTTCTTCTTGAATCTAGTCACTGAGTCATTTGTTTCGTCTCTTCCTCAGGCCGACCCCATATCTCGAGTTTTAATTACCTGTGCCAATATAACCATAAGCATTTCATCACTGGTTTTAAATCTAGCCATCGTTCGTAAAGCCATATCCCATGCAGAGACCATGCTATTTCTGAGAGAGCCCTCTCTAGATCCAAAAGGCTAGTTTCGGGTCTCAAATTTGGTTGAAAAAGTTACCTTTGTTGTCTGTTCATCAACCAAATATATTTATGGAGTGCTAACATCCTGGCGCCATTGTCGGGGATGAAGTTGAAAATGTTTTCCCCGGGAGAACGACAAACATTGCAGTTTGACCCATGAGGGAATAGAGGGACAAACACCCATATCGGCTGCCCTGGTGACTCCAGTCCAAACAAGCCAGTGGCCCCCCAAATAACACTATTTAGGAAACCTAGCTCCAAATACCTTTTACACCAAACCAAATCCTGACCCAAACCCCTCTGAGCCTATATACGACCCAGAGAAGATTTTGAGCAAGTCTAGAGAGTAGGTGCCAGACCAGTTCTATTTCTTGGACAAAAGTCTGTCCTTGCCCAAAGATGATGCGTAGATAATTGACGACCTAGAGTTTGACACCATTTTCGAACAAACTCTGTTTAGATCTAAGTCAGAGACCAGTTTGGACGAGACTATTTTTGACCCAAAAAACTTTCAAGCCCTAGTGACGAATAACACCTCCCAATATCTGAATCCCCCTAGGGCTATGGCTGCTAGATTCACCCCCCTCTTCATGCCAGCCTAGTTACATGACTTACCTCATAATTATAGCCAAAGAATTAGACTCTCCGATGTTGAGGGAAATGTTTTCGCTGAGAAACACCTGGACTGGTTTAATGACTTTGTTGACTTGGAGGAGGTAGATTACATGGATGCAAAGATGAGGATTTTGGAGAAAAGCCTTTTAGGAGACGTAAGAAAGTGGTTCAAGTCCCTCCCACCCGCTAGTATTTGGGACTTCGCAACATTCGAAGGATCCTTCCTATATAAATGGGGGGACAAGAAGAACCATTTGCAGTTGTTGACGCAATACAATAACATGAAGAAAGCACCGAATGAAATGGTGCAAGAGTTATCGGTTCATTTTTTGAAAGTGTACAACTCCATACCTACTGAAGTAAAATCCCCACTTAGTGTTGCACAACTACGGTAAGCAGATTCGTTCGATAATGACTTTTCTCTACTACTGAGAGAAAGAAGGTCAAAAAACCTGGATGCCATAATGAGTAACATTGTCGAGGTTGAAGTGAACATGATGGCGTCAGGAAAAATCAAATAAAAGTTTAATCAGGGTGACAAAAGACCTCAGGGAGATGCACAGTCATCGACGTCATGGTCCTTAGATGACAGGTTCGATATGATGATGAAAACCATGGAAAAGTTGATGGAATGAATGTCCGTGGGAAATAGGCCTGTTGTGTGAGAACAAAACGATGTGCAACCCATAAATCAAAATCTCCAGAGGGGTAAGATTCCTCAAATCAAGTAGGGATACCCAGGTGACCAGTAGATGATGCCCCTTTTCCAAAAAAACTACATGGAGGAGGATTTCAACCAGTCTTTTGATGACCAGATGCATTTTTGTGATGTTAAAAACCCATGCGTGTTCTTGACAAAAAGCGAACATGATCGGTATATGAGCCAAAATGAATACTTCACACTAGAAACCGATGATGGCATGATACTCAAAATAGATGATGCATCATCTTGGGAGACAGAGGAATTAAAGAAAGGTTATCAGAATGCTATCATGCAGTTTCAGAAGAAGTATAACCTCCAGAGTAAAGATGCATCCACCGAGCCAAAACAAATAGACTCCGCGAATGGGTCCTAAAATGGATGCACCCTCCATGAGCCAATCAATACTAGACAATGCAACCAAGGATGTAGCTGAGAATATGAAGTCAAAGCAGGAAATCCCCTAAAAATCCCCGGAGACAAGCCGGGAGATGAGCGAAAAAGAGGTAGATAAGGTCTTCCCCCCTTTCAATTTTGAACACAAAATGGAAAAAATCAAAATCTCCATCCCATTCAATGAGATGATTATAAAGGGTGAGTATCGAGAACAAATCATAAAGATGTTGAAAACAGGAGGGGCCCCTGATACTCTGAACGTTTGAGATGACTACCCCGCCATTTTGTTTGGTCCATGCATCGAAGAGACAAGTGATGAGGAAGATGTTCCCCCTTTTTATGTCATTCTGAAGATCCATGATCTGAACTTTCATAATTCCATGCTTGATTTTGGCGCATTACATAATCTCATGCCAAAGGTGGTCATGGATGAGTTGGGACTAGAGGTCGCCAGACCATACAAAGACCTTTTCTCTTTTGATTCAAGGAAAGTCGAATGTTTGGGCCTAATCAAAGACATGGTCATATCGTTGGCCCAAATCCTCACCAAGAACATGGTCATGGACATAGTCGTCACAGACATACCTGTGAAGTTTGGCATGCTTCTCTCAATATCGTGGGCCACGAAGCTGAAAGGCACATTGCAGATGGATATGACCTACACCACTATTCCTGTGTTTGGCCATGAAAAAAGATTGTACATGGAATTCCTGCTGAAATATATGGTGAGCAACAAAATGCAGCCCCACAACCATCCTATATATGTCGTCGAAACCGAAGTGGGATTGTCTATTTTCTACAATGATATTAGCTTTGGAGAAGAAGGATCGATGACCACTACGATAGTTGATGATGAAACCACATGGGAAATCATAGAGCGCGTTGACCTAGAAGATCATGCAGAATATGAGGTGTGGGACATGAGTTTCAACAGCGTAGTCAGCCAAGAGGGAGTTGGGGCTGGCATATGGGTAAGCCCCCTTAATACAAGCATGAAGTTGCATTTGTACAAGATCATGTTTGAATGCACTAACAATGTGGCTGAGTATGAAGCGCTAATTTTGGGCCTTCAAGTTTTGAAATAAATAGGCGTGCAGAGGATAGCAGTGTGCAGAGATTCTGAGCTAATCATAAATCAGGTGAAAGGCATGTATCAGACCAAGCATCCTAGACTGTGTTCTTACAAAAATATGTCTCTAGATATCCTCAGAGAATTTTCATAGTATGACCTGACCGCTATCCCCAGGGAACAAAATCAAATCGCCGATGCATTGGCCACCCCGGGCTTGCTTTTCAAGATCCCTCTCTTCCAAAAAAAAGATATGAAATCGAGGTCAAGCACAGGTCGAAAATACCTGATAACATCAAACACTAGTATGTGTTTGAGGATGATAAACAGGTGGAAAGGTTCCTCCTCATGAGAAATGAGTTAGCTAACAAAAACTTTGATAGGGAGTATTGCGGTGATGAAGATAAGTGCGCAGACGCGCACAGTGATGACGACCCTTTCCAAAACTAGATCGCGGGAAGGGATATAATTCAACTAAAAAATAACATCATTCTGAAGGGGTTGGTGCTTCTAGAATTTTTTTTTGATGAGAATGATGTGGCTAAGAACCCCAAGATCACCACAAGCACAGAAGATGTGGAATACTGCAACATCAAAACTGAGGTGGAGCCGAAGATGGTAAAGTTATTAAAAAATCTCATTCCGGAGGTCAAGCAGGATTACATAAAACTCATGAAGGACTTCTCGGACATTTTTGTATGGAGCTATTATGATCTGAAAGTGTATGACACAAAGTTGATCCAACATGTTATCCCTCTCAAGGAAGATCAAAAGCCTTTCAAACAAAAGTTGATATGGATAAACCCTTTGTTACTATCATTGATCGAGAAAGAGGTAAAAAATATTTTTGATGCCAAAATCATTGTTTCCTTGAGATTCTCGAAGTGGGTAGCTAACTTAGTACCTGTGAGAAAGAAAAGTGGAGAAATTAGACTGTGCATAGATTTCTGAAATTTGAATAAGGTGTCTCTTAAAGACCACTACCCCCTTCCTAAAATGGACTACATCTTGCAAAAGGTAGTGGGATCTCAAAGGATGCCCATGTTGGACAGTTTCTCAGGGTATAACCAGATCATGGTTCACCTAAACGACAGAGAGAAGATGGCTTTCACCACTCTGTGGGGAACGTTCATGTATGCTAAGATGTCTTTCTTCCTGATGAACGTTGGTGCCACCTTTCAGAGGGCGATGGACATCGCTTTCGCTGATGAAAAGGATAAATTCATCATGATTTACCTTGACGACATCACAATGTACTCTACCTCCGACAAACAACACCTCGAGCACCTGAAGAGAGTTTTTCAAAAGTGCAAAAAGTTTGGCATATCACTGAATCCAAAGAAATCTCACTTCGCGGTATAGGAAGGAAATATTTTTGGGCACATCATCTCCAAATAAGGCATTAAAATAGACCCCGGCTGGGTTGAAGAGATTTTGAATATCAACGCCCCATGCAGTAAAAAGGAGGTACAATCTTTCCTGGGTAAGGTAAATTTTCTGAGAAGCTTTATCCCAAACCTCACGGAAACCATAAAACATATAACTTGTATGCTCAGGAAAGGAAATGAGATTAAGTGGAACCCAGAGGCCAAGAATTCCTTCAAAGACATCAAAGTGGCCCTGACTAAAGCCCCTGTGCTATACATCCCGGACTTTACGAAGGATTTTCTCCTTTTTTCATTCACCTCGGAACGCACTATTGTTGGAGTACTTTTGCAGTAGGATGATCAGGATTTTGAGAAACCCATAACCTACTTCATCTAAAACCTGCGTGATGCTCCCCTAATGTATGAAATTATGGAAAAGCAGGCATACTTTTTAGTGAAGGCTCTGAAGGAATTCAGGACGTACATATTGCACTCCCACGTCATCGCCTACATGCCCAACAATTCGGTAAAGGACATCCTTACCTAGCCCAACCTAGAAGGAAGGAGAGGAAAGTGGATAGCCTCCATGTTAGAATATGATCTTGAGATCAAAATGACAAAGATGTTCAAGGGCCAGGGCCTCGTGAAGCTAATGGTGCAGTTAGACTGTGACATTGTAGGTATGAATTTCATTGTCGATCTGTTAGAGGCTCCTCAAGAATAAAACGTTGCACAGGTACCTCAGCGTTTCATTGATTCTACGTGGTATGTAGACATCATATACATTTTAGAAAATCTCCAAGACCCTCCAAGCATGAGCAAGAATAAAGAAAGATTCCTCAAGATTAAGGTGGTTAAGTTCTATGTTTTGGATATATCACTATATTGGAAAGATCCCAGAGGAATATTGTTAAGTTGTTTGTTGGAAGATGAGGCGAAGTGGGCCATACAGGAGTTTCAAAATGGGGACTATGGAGGGCACCATTATTGGAATAACACCATGCACAAGATCCCGAGGGTAGGTTATCACTGGTTGACGATTTCCGCTGATGTATATAAAGAGGTCTGCAACTGCCACGAATGAAAAATTTTCGACAGGAGAAGAAAGCTACAGCCTCTTCTTTTAAATCCAATCTCAGTCGAGGTGCCTTTCATGAAGTGGGGCCTAGATTTCATACATGAGATAAACCCTCCATCCTCCGTGCAGAACAAATGGATCCTCACGACCATCGATTATTCCATGAAATGGATTGAGGCAGTCCCCACAAAGCAAGCCACTGACTCAGTCATCATATAGTCCCTAGAGACAAACATTTTGTCAAGGTTTGGATGTCCTGTTAAGATCATAATAGATAATGCAGCTGCATTCAAGTCTAAAAGGATGGAGAAGTTCTTTTAGGACTATAATATAACCTTGGGACATTCAACAACATATTACCCGTAGGGAAATGGGTTAGCGGAATCCTCAAATAAGAGCCTGACCATAATCATCAAAAGGATATTGTAAGAAAATAAGAGTGAATGGCATAAGAAACTTATCTATGCGATGTGGGAAGATTAGATCACCACCAAAAACTCCATATCAACGCCACCTTTTCAGATCATTTACGGCGCAGACGCGATTTTCCCTACTGTGCTAGGACCGCTTGTCAGGAAACTATTTCAAGAGTAGGAGGCCGAACCGGATGATGCACAAAGAAGGATAAACTAGTTGATTCACACCCAACAGGTGAGAGAGTAAGCATATAATTGATCTCAACTCCATCAGGAGAGGATAAATAAATCTTTTGATAAACACTCCAAGTAGGAAGATCTTCAAGTGGGAGATCTGGTGTTGAGATCGGATGCGAGAAATGAAGGTAAAGGGAAACACAGAAAGTTTGATCACCTTTGGACAGGACCATACAGAGTCGGCACGTTCTACAAAGACAACACTTATTTCCTGAAAGGGATGAATGGGGAGTGTCTTGGTTAGGTGTTGTAGGAAAATCTCCCTGCGGACAGGTAGATCGCCTCTAAGAGCTTGACCCTAACTCTAGAAAAAAAATGCTTAACATGGACACTGACTTCCTTTCAAATATATCTAAACTAACACATGATAAGGAAGGATGACAGAAGTACCTTTTATCGACGTTTGTCCCCTCACGCTCCGAGTTGCGCTCCAATCCTTTGCTCCTCGCTGAGTTCTGTGGAAAAAACAAGATACGACCACTTCCTACTCTATTGATATTAGCTTGAAAACAGATCTATCAATTAATGATAAGTTCATGTGACATTAGACACAAA
>ML777506.1:442423-496299 GCA_009831015.1 Picea engelmannii
CTTGGGTCCCTTCCCTCTCCAATGGAAGGCTCTTGAGGCCCTCAACTGATTGCTCTCCTTACAAAGAAAAGATGAAATGTGGATGAAAGAACTCCAAGCTTATTCACTCAAGTGAGGGGTGAATAGCTTATGAAATGTAGCTTGTATTGCCAAAGAAGGGGTCTCTAGCAATCTCAGCAGCATAATAGTATGAAGAATTCCTTGAAGAAATGTTGGTCATTCATGGCTTTTTATAGCCAAGCATTGGGTTATTATGCAACCTCTTTTGAATGTGAAAAGGGGCTCTTTAGGGCACAATTAGGTCTTTGACCAGCCTCCCTACGCAGATTGAGCTCGGATTTGGTGTCAAATCGACTTGGGAGCCGATCCATTAGTGGTTGGGAGGTTGACCAGCTTCATAAATGCGTCGTTTGGCAGGCGCGCGGGTTTTGCACCCCACAGCCGTGCATATGCGCTCCAAGTACGAAGATGTTGCGCGCGTGCGCGCACGCGCCCAGTGGGTGCAAAGCACCTTGTAATTTTTTGGCCATTTTGCATAGTTTTGACCCTTTTGTTGTGATGTGGAATTAATCCTTGTGCCATGAATGACTGTTTTTCTGTGCTGATGCGGAGTTCTTGTCGCCCTGTGCGGACGAAATTTCAGTGATAACAATAAGTTTGGTGTAATTCTGCATTTCCCATTTCCAGTCCTCACTTATGAGATCATAAGTTTGGCATCATTCTCCATTTTGCAGTCCCCCTTTCACCATTAGAAAGATTGCTTATATAGCCTTGGAGAGGCTTCAACGACTTGAGATATCCTTGGGGAAGTTGAGTATTTTCCTCCTTCAGTTTAGGATCTTCCCTAGGATCATGGTTGGACTAGGGATTCGAATCCAACTTCCTTCCAAGAATGAAAATATGCTTCCCCCATTCATCTCAACAGCTTAACAATTGCCCAGAATAGGTAGCGCTCCCTCAAAAGGGCCATCAGAGTGTTGTAGCGCTCCCTAGTAAGCTTTAGGGGGCGCCAGCGCTCTCAAAATCTATAGCACTCCCTCAAAAGGGCTAGGGGAGCATTATAACACTCCCTAACAGTGTCAGGGGGAGAAAGGGGGAGCGCTCCTCTCCAAAAACTCAGTTTTTGGGGTGCTTTCAGATGGAAAAAGGTTTGCAAGCCTGTTGACTAATTTCTCCTCTTCCAAATCAGATGTTTGAGGTGTTTCAAGTGTCTTTCTCATATTGTTATAGGCACGACATAGGCATCATGGCAGTATTCTTTGCTTGACACTTGCGACACTTGTGAGCAACATGTGACACTTGCAACCTTGTGAGAAAAATGTGACACTTGCGACACTTGTAATGACGACACTTGTGACACTATCAAAGTGAGTAATTTTGATGTGTAACATTAGGGGCCTGTAAACAACAGGTTCCTCAAACTCTACTTGATGTAATAAATTCCGTTTGAGTCATTTGTCATTGTAAATAGTCGCTAAATTTGAGTCGAGTCAGTATGTCAGCAAAAAATTGAAGCCCGAAGTGAAGGCCCTAAGTTTATGCTGAAGTCTTAGAAGTTGTGTCATTGAGTCTAGTTGTTTTCTTTTCTGTCCATCATTTGTGTTACTTAGTATCTAGACATAAAATAAATCCCAATGGTCAGGCACATGGTCTATTGTTCTTTTCTACCTCACAGGGAGGATAGCATCCCCGTTAGAGCCAGTTGTTAGCGCCACCACCTTTCTTTCATTTGAGAGTCGATTCATGTAGTGATCCATGCGCCCAAACATGTGAAGTCAGGTACGTAATACCGTGATGTTGAAGTCAACAAATCACTGGTTGGCCCTTGGAAATGGGAAAGGGTGTCAGAGTAAAAAATTGTATATGTGGTATGGTCTTGTATTTTTCCAAAGGTTGAATCCCATTAAGAAACAAGCTTCTACGTAACCCTTTTGAGTCAAATGGTTAAATAAAGGTCATGTTAGCAAGTTCCATAGTTATTATCAGTTTATTATGAAGGCTGAAGGAATGAAGAATTGCAACATTCGTATTATGCCTGCACAAAAAATCGCATCACCTTCATTCCACACGTGGGGATTTTCCATGAACAACCTAAGGGTCAACTTGAAACTTCTCATCACCATAAATTCATTAATGTCTGGAAGTTTCTCCTCTCTGGGATAATTCGCTATAAATCTCAGATGCTCGACATGTTTCTCCAGTCGTAGAACCTGGCCTAAGTTGCTTGTTGCAGTTTCCTCTTACCAATCCAATTGGTTCAGAGTTGTTCCTTGATACATTTGTTCAAAACATTTGCACGTAGATTACACACTGGTTGTGCCATGGAATTTTCTCAGAGTACAAGAAAGGGTACACGGAGTGGCAGAACTATGAGGTCCAAACCTCAGGGAGATTGGAACTCTTTCGCGCATGCGAAAACCATTCCCAGAAACTTAGAAGGATCCAATTTTTTCACCTACAGAAGAGATCACTTTAAGACATGAGGCGACTGAGATAGAGAAATTCATATAGAATGGGGAGATGGTGGGATATTTTTCCTCTGGAAAACAACTACCTCAGAGAAGAGGAAGACCGAGAAAGAACGAGGAGGTCACGAAGGCTCTAATCCCAAAAGAACCACACGTTGGACTGGCAGCTGAAAGACTGCTCAAGCATGTCACTTAGCAAGAGTTTGTTGGGAAATCAAGCCGAAAATGTGGGATCAGAATAGGGAAGGCGGAAGTTGCGGGGAAAAATGAGGAAACACCATCTTAGCAGCTGAAGCAGGAAAAGCTGGCTATTGTCGAGCTTTATCAGGAAAACAAGGAATTAAAACAATAGCTAGCGACAAAGACCATGGAGGCATCAACTACACAGAGTCGCAGAGGGAATGTGAGGTGGCTGAAAAGGTAGATTAAGGAGGCATAGAATGTTATTGTCCAGCTATAGGAAGCGCAAAGGCTAGCAGGAGAAGGGCACACAGAGTATCCTGGAGAAGGCGGGGCAGATGAACAAGAAGTTCGCGTGGCTCTTGCCCTCGCACAAGAAAAGAAAGCTTAACTGGAGGCATTGTCCTTTACGACAGTTTTTGAGTGATATGCATCCTTTGAAAACATCTCACCATTTTGATAATGGTCACAAGAATCGAACAGTCGTTTGCTATGCGCAAATCTTAGCAAATAGGCGCGTAATGGGAGGTGAAACCAACATTGTAGACAACCAGTTTTGGATAGACACCTGTTCGTAAGGATAGATGATCGAGGGACACAAAGACACATTTTTCCCTACGTCGGATCCTGACTGATGATCTGATCTCGTGGATAAACCTGAGGACGGTTACTAGTAGACATGCATGATTATTGCCTATTTTGGATGGTGCCATGCGAAGAGTTTCTGGCACATGTGTTGTAGTTTTTTCTAGTCTAGAGTTAGCAGTTAGAATAGAGGGCAGCCCAAGCGGCACCCTCATTTATATATTTCATTTTTTCGATGTAACCAGGGTTGGTTGGCAATTTTAAGAAACAAATGCTATTGTAAGAATTCTAAGTGTTTTTTGACTGAAACTTAATG
The DNA here is from genome assembly GCA_009831015.1 of Picea engelmannii. NCBI lineage: Eukaryota > Viridiplantae > Streptophyta > Pinopsida > Pinales > Pinaceae > Picea > Picea engelmannii. The sequence goes on from ML777506.1 coordinate 445,973, forward strand.
CAAAAGTCCTATGTTTTGATGTAAAGATTCTAGTTGCGATAGTTGGATGTATTGTGTTTCTTTCTCTGCGTATTTTTTTTCCTGTTATCTTTAATTCCATATCTCATATCATCTATTGGAACAAATTTTCGAACCTTTGGTTTCATTGTACTGTGCCCCTTTTTCACACCACTTAGACAAAGTGTTTTCCTCTCGAGCTAACTTTGAATTCGTCGAAAACGACGCTCTTGAGTTTTCTCCCTCTGTTTTTCTCCCACCGCACTTTACGATTAACACTGAAGGTTGTTGCTCGCCTAGCCTTTTCTTCTCGAATCTAGTCACTTAGTCATTTGTTTCATCTCTTCCTCAGACTGACCCCATAGCCTGAACCTTACTTACATGTGCCAATATAAAAAGAATCATTTCATCACCGGTTTTAAATCTAGCCATCGTTCATAAAGCCATATCCCGCGTAGAGCTCGCGCCATTTCTGAGAGAGCCCTCTCCAAATCCGAAAGGCTAGTTTCGGGTCTCAAAGTTGGTTGAAAAAGTTACCTTCATTGTTTTTTCATCAGCCAAATAGATTTACGAAGTGCTAACACCACCCAAAAAAAATTCATTGTCGTCGGATTTTACGTTTAGAAATTGTAATTTTGTTGTGTTTTTTTCGAATTGGCCCCAATGTAGTTGGATATCCGCAACCATGGAGAAGGCGTAGGATATTTGACTTCCACAAAATATCATTAGATTGTTTCCATTTGAATTGGACTTAGTCAACCACTCCTCACATTTATTACAGTAACATTCAATAGTCAACATCTGTCGGAAATCCAACGTCTATTTATTTATAAAAACCTGGAATGCTAGAAACATTCCAACATTTTTGTTATGCTAGAGACAACTTGCGAAGGTTACAAGGACTATTTTTCCTACAGAAAACCCAAATTATTTTATTTGTTACTATCATTACAAATATTTGAAGTGTGGAGCTTGATTTTTTAAGATCAATAATCACCACTCAATCTTGATAAAAGAAAATGTCACATAACAATATTCTTGATTGACAAGAACAAAATCAACAATTACTTGCTAGATTGTGGGATGGAGTGAAAAGAAAGGGTGATGGGAAATGTTATTGTCCTTGTATTAAATGCAGGTGATTTAATAGGAGAAGATTAAAGATCTCAACAACTAAAAGACATTGTAGGGAACATGGACACATTGAGGGGCGACATGAATATCATTCATTGGTAGGTTGTTCATTATATATGTATTTATATTGATCGTTTTTGTAAATGCATGTATCATTTTTATATTTGTTATATATACACTAATACATTTTGATGGTTTGTTATTATAAAGGAAATGCCTCCTAGGGAATATCTGCACATGGATAATGTGGTTGTAGAACAAGCACCGAAGGAACATGGAGTTGTGAATACTGAAGATGAAGTTAATGATCATATGGAAGACGATGATCATGTTGAAAACATATTTGAGGATGATGGTGAAAATACATTGATCCATGATACATTTAATGTTAGAATGGACGATGATGATCATGAAAATGGCGACTTTGATGATGTTCATGATTTACCTCTACTTGAGAAGGCATATGAACCCCTTTATGAAGGCTCTAACATAACTATTCTCTTTGTTGTATTGTTGATAATGAGATTATATATATATAATCATGATAAAGCTTATCGTTGTTCCTCTAAAATTCTTATTGTTAGTTCATCAATAAAATTAATATGGATGAAATACTTGTCATTAATATTGTTGATATTATATTAAACATTTTTTTTAATTTGTTGTACAAGCTTGATAGATGAATATTTGTTACCACCGTCAAATATTTTACCTCGCACATACTGAAATTTATCTTCCATCATGAAATATATTGGAATATAGTATCCAACAATTGAGGCATGTCCCTATGATCATATTATATATTATAAATAGTATGAATTTGAAAAAGAATGTCCTAAATGTCATAGAAGTAGATATCAAACATATCAAGTAACAAAAAAGGTTCCTAACAAGGTTCTCCATTATATTCTCATTATTCCATGCTTGCAATGACTTTTTCGGTGAAAAAACTTAGTAGAATTGATGGATTACCATGCATGAAATAGAAGTGAAGATGAAATTATTTGAATGCCTACAGATGGTTCTTCATTTAGAGACATGGAGGAAAAATGGCCACACTTTAAAGAAGAACATCGTAATGTTAGGATTTCTTTGGCAGTGGATGGTGTCAATCCATTTGTAGAGATGAGATCTATTTACTCGATGTGGCCTGTTTTTGTTATCAACAATAGCATTCATCCATGGATGTCAATAAAGAGGGAGCATATAATGTTGGCAATGATTGTTCCATGTATTTGCTTACAACAATGTTTTTTTAATGCAGTAGCATCTTAGTTGTCATTTTTGTTGCATAATGTCATATATTTATTTTCATTTACTCATATATATTATTTATGCATGTAAAATGGTTGTAATAATTATGTATTGTATATGTTCAAATCGATTAGGTAAGTACCAAGTTAAATATATGAATGTATATATCGAGCCTCTTATTGAATAGCTACTAAATCTATGGAATGTCATCACTATGTATGATGTCTCTAGACCAATAGGGCAAAGAAAATTTCAATTCCATGCAATGCTTGCATGGACAATTCATGATGCTCCAGGGCTAAAACGTTTTTGTGGTATGTAATTATAACGTGCACTTTAATAGTATTTAATTTTATGAAGTTGATATATTAATCATGCATGTTTTTTAAATAATTCATTATTCATTATATATAATATATTGCAATTGACATAGTTAATCCATCTCTTTTAGGTATTCAAACAAAGGGAAATTTTTCATGTCCAGTTTATGGTCCTAAGATGAAATCTCTTAGATCAAAATTTTTAGGAAAGGAGGTGGTTGATGAGTATAGGAACTTCTTCTCTAAGAATCATAGGTATCGAACTACCTAAAAACATATTTTCAATGGGAAAGAAGAGACCACATTAAAACCACAGAGAATGACACCTCACCTATGGAAGTTGCAATATAATAGAAATCGTCAAGGTACAGATCAAATTGTCTATCTATGATCATCATATATGAAATGCTTATTAAGTTATTATTTTTATAATTTGTTTTGATAATTTATTGTAATTGACAATGATTTTTGTAATTTATTTAACTATGATTCATGATGGTCGTGATCATGAAGGTGTTAATGGGATTCCACGAGGAATGGAAATTTATCCCAAATAATTCAGTAGGTTTCCCAACTATGAGCACCTACAAATTGTTCATTTGTTTGATACAATGCATATCAGAAAGAATGTAGCTGAAACATTATGGTCAATATTGGATGGAAGGAGTGACAAAGAAAAAATTGTCAAAATTTGCAGTGACATTCAAGAAGCCAATCATGCAATGAAAGATGTCATTGAATTAAATAAATATGGAGACCAAATTAATATAAGCTCTCTTCCATGGTTATTGACGAAGAAACAAAGCAATGTTGTAAAATAAGTCATACGGAAAATTAAATTTCCCACAGGATTTTGTTCGAACATAAATATTATCTTAACAAAGAAAGGTGATTTTATGGGGGGGTAAAAATGCATGATTGGCATGTCTTCATTAAGGTAATTATTTTTGTTTATATATTGCTATATTTTTATACTGCATGTTGTTGGTGTACATTTTTTTGTTCTTTTGGAAAAAATAATGAAACGATTTTATTGTTACAATATGTTCTACCTCTATCTCTCCTAGACAACTTCAAAAACAATGTCAAACAAGTTATATATGATCTTGGAAAATACATGAGGTAAGTAGCGATATTTTGCATGCATAAAGTGTTTGTTTAATTCGTTGTAGAACTTGTATTTGACATTTGTTTTAGTAATTGTACTTATGTACTATATTGTTTATTTTTATTAAATCTCGTGATTTTCTTGCATCACTTGTAGATGGATTTCATCTAAATAAATCCATAAAGAATATATAAAGTATTGGAAGAGAGAAATTCCCCATATAATGTGTGAAATGAAAAAGTTTCAACCTTCGTCATTTTTCAATGCACAAGAACACTACCTCAAACACTGAGTTGAGGAGATTGAATTGTGTGGACCTATACACACAAGGTCAATGTGGATGGTTGAGAGGAACTTGTAAATTTTGAAGGCTTTGGTTAGACATAGAGCACATCTTGAGAGTTCTGAGGTGGAGGGATATATGGTATACCAAACCATGGTGTATATTATTGAATATCTTCCAGGGTTAGCATTTATCAAGATTGATTCAAATCGACGCATTGGTAATTCAATCTCCATTAACAAATTTGAAGGAGAGTATCTGATGGGGAAAGGTAGATTGAGGAAGGTGAAAGGTAATTATTATATGGTGTAGATTAATTATAATACATTTGAATATTGGTTTTTATGTATATATCGTACTTAATTATTTCATTTTTAATCTTCAATATGCATCAATTATAAAGGTATATCGTGTTAAGTAATTATACATTTGTGAAATATTTTAATTTTATTCTCTTGCAGCTGGTCGAGAGTGGGATGCACTACATCTATATGTTGCAAACAATATTGATTGGATGAAGGTATGGATTGGATGATGTAAACAATCTAGTAAAGGATTATCATGGGAAGGTGTAGCTTCATTGGTTAAAGCAGCACACTACAATGGAGATACCAATCTTAAACAAAGGGAAATCGATTTAGCATATGGTTTAAAAGATAAATAGGCAAGCATATTAATAAGCCATACTATTTAATTATTTTCAATTATATTGATGTACAAGTTGATTTTTTTTTCTTTGCATACTTTCCAAACATAAGATATTTACTTAATTATCAATAAATGATGTCATTTTTATGTGTTTGGCATATTGCATGTAAAACACCATAAGGATACGTGGTGCAAAAGTCATACATTTCGCATAAAAAAGTTGAATGAAACGAAGAAAACATATGATTCTGGGATAACTGCATTCTTTAAGGTGATGACTGTTTCCTCTAGAAGTGATAGACATCCAGAATTGTCAGAAAATTGATACTATGGGTATTTGGAAGATATTATTGAGTGCGACTTTAAATCCTTAAAATTAGTTCTATTCGTTGTCAAATGGTATAGGCTACGATTGAATCAACGTGATCCTGATAGAACTATTATTGAACATGCTAATAGATTTACTATGGTCAATACAAGGTCAATTGAGCCAAGAACATAACCCTTTTTCTTTCAATTCAATGTGAATAGGTATTTTACTCAGAGGTTCCAAGTAGAGGGGGTTGGTAATTTGTTATTAGACATGATCTAAGAGGAAGGTCAATAAAGTATAATGTAGAGGAAGATCAAGAGGGTATTGAAGAAGAAGATGATGTAGAGGACCAACATGAGTTATATGATCATGTTCTAGAGGAAGATGTTGAAGAATTAGTTGAACCAGATGATATAGGAGACAATGTTCATGAAGATGATATCGATGATAAATTTATTGAAACTGACATCAATGACGACGATGATGATATTACCAATCCTTACAATATTGAATATGGATCGGATGATACATATGTGGAATTGGATGGTGAAGATGATCAATTACATTGAAGTGTATGAGGTATGCCTTAATATATATATAGACAATTAAAAGGGTTATGTTCTTGGCTCAATTGACCTTGTATAGAATAATCAATGTGAAGGGTGACAAGGACAAATTTCTGGGTGGCATCTCCTCCTCATCATGTACTTGAAATCAACACATATAAATCATGACATGTGAATGGGGCCAATGTTGAAATTTTTCAATTTGTGCTTGTATGGACTGAAATTTGACATGTTTATACTAGACACATGCAATGAAAGTATGGGAGGATTTTTAGACTCAAACATGACTCACACAAACAATTTCACAATAATACAACAAGCCTATATAATAATTAATGTGAAGGGTGACAAGGCCAACTTTTTGGGTGGCATCTCCTGCTCATCATGTACTTGAAACCGATGCATATAAATCATGACATGTGAATGGGGCCAATGTTGATTTTTTTTCAATTTGTGCTTGTATGGAATGAAATTTGAAATGGTTAGGCTAGACACATGGAATGAAAGTATGGGAGGGTTTCCAGACTCAAACATGACTCACACAAACAATTTCACAATCAAACAACAATCCTATAGAATAATTAACTTGAAGGGCGACAAGGCCAACATTTTGGGTGGCATATCCTGCTCATCATGTACTTGAAACCAATGCATATAAATCATGACATGTGAATGAGGCCAATGTTGAAATGTTTTCAATTTGTGCTTGTATGGATTGAAATTTGACATGGTTAGAATAGACACATGAAATGATAGTATGGGAGGTTTTCCAAACTCAAACATGCCTCACACAAACAAAAATCCTATAGAATAATTAATGTGAAGGGAAACAAGGCCAATTTTTTGGGTGGCAATGCCTGCTCATGTACTTGAAACTGACGCATATAAATATTGACATGTGAATGGGACCAACGTTGAAAGTTTTTCAATTTTTGCTTGTATGGACGGAAATTTGAGGTTAGACTAGACATATGCATTGATGGTATGGGAGGGTTTTTAGAATCAAACATGACTCACACAAACAATTCAACAATTAAACAAAAATCCTATAGAGTAATTAATGTGAATGGGGCCAATGTTGATTATTTTTTCAATTTGTGCTTGTATGGAATGCAATTTCATGACATGTTAGGAAACACACATAAATGGATGGTATGGGAGGGTTTCAGGACTCAAACAAAGAATTAAACAATAAAATATTCTTTGGTTATTCTATCAAAACCCAAAAATAAGGTGCGCTTTCTCATGTACTTGAAACCAACGCATATAAATCATGACATGTGAATGGGGTCAACGTTGAAATTTTTTCAATTTGTGATTGTATGGACTGTAATTTGACTTGGTTAGACTAGACACATGCAATGAAAGTATGGGAGGGTTTTGAGACTCAAACATGACTCACACAAACAATTTCACAATCAAACAACAATCCTATAGAATAATTAATGTGAAGGGAAACAAGGCCAATGTTTTGGGTGCCATCGCCTGCTCATGTACTTGAAACTGACGCATATAAATCATGACATGTGAATGGGGAAAATGTTGAAGTTTTTTCAATTTTTTCTTGTATAGAATGAAATTTGACATGGTTAGACTAGACACATCCATTGATGGTATGGGATAGTTTACAAACTCAAACATGACTCACCCAATCAATTCAAAAATCAAACAACAATCCTATATAATAATTAATGTGAAGGACTAGATGAATTAATATGTGGTTGGCCAATTTTAGTAGAAAATAAATTAGTCTCAAAAGAAATATAAGTTCATTTATGAAGATAGAATGTACCTTCACAAAAGGTGAGAATGTCAGATACACATAACATGTGAGTGATGTTACATGAAGGCCCTAGGTTAATTCCTTTTAGTCTTCTAGGTATTGAGGCTTCCTTTAGTAATATGCTAAGTCTTTTAGCCACCAGAAGGAAAAGAATGGGAGAAAGAGGATAACCTTATCTAATACATCTTTAATCTTTAAAAAAGTGGGAGGTTGAGCCATTTATAAGAACAATTAAATAAGTAGAGTTGATACAACTACGAGTCCAAGTCACAAAGAATGACTAAATTCCAAATGAATGAGAAGATGTTTGAGGTAAACCTAGCTTACCTTATCAAAGGCCTTGGAGAGGTCAACCTTTAAGGTAAGATATTTATTATTCCTAGTTTTCATGGAGTGCAATCCCTTTTGCACTATGCCACTTTATACTTTGTGAAATCCAAATTTTCCTAGGGAAATGTGATTTGATAGAATTATTTTTAGCCTTCAAGCAATCATCTTGGAGATAATTTTGTACACACTATTATAGAGGGAGATAGGCCTACGATGGTCAAACTTTGAAGGGTTGTTTGACTTAGTTATCAATATTAAGAATGTGGAGTTAAATGCTTTCAAAGTTTGACTATTATATTTGGAATATTCCACCACCATCAAAATATTACTTCCAATGAAATCATAAAATCCTAGAAAAACTCAATTCGAAGACCATATAGATATAGACTTTTATATTTTTGGAAGCTCTGAAGGGTACTGATGAGTTACTCTATGGATATTTTTTCCATTAGACTTTTATTTTCTTCTATATTATGAACCTCAAGGAGAAACTATTGACCATAGAATAACATCTATGGTGGCTATGATTTCAGCTTTGAATAGAGAGATAAAGTAATGAACTCCTTCTTTTTCCATTTTAGAGAATGAAAAGTCTCTAATCCCATCTGAATTTTCAATGCCCCATATTGTGTTAATCATATTTCAACTATTTGCAAAGTGATGGAAATTTTTGGTGTTTTCATATCCAACTTGTAGCCAAATCTCTCAACTCTTTCTTCTCCATTCCTTTTCTATATTGAGCAAAAATTACCTCCGTTTTTCCTCAAGATTTTTTATTTCATATTTCCAAGGGTCTGAGAAGTACCCATGTCCCTCACCTTGGTAATAGAGTTCCAAATTTGATCACTTGTCTCTTCGTTGGTGTCATCCAATCCATGAAACCTCACAATTGATTCCTGAGGAAAATATTTGTTCTTTTTTGTTTCTTCCCATGGGCCTATACCTTGAATAATCCTCCAAACAAATATTCTTCAAGGGTTTAGAAAAGAAGAATATGATTTTTAATACCCATACCTAGATGGAATTAGGAGTGGTTAACCTTTTCCAAGAGGATTAAACCATTTTTTCTCTCAATGTCCCCTAACCATAAGACGCAAAAGAAAAGTTGTTTAATTCTCCTAACGTCCCTTTTGGGATCTAGGATAAGGACATCCAATAGATCGAAATGGATTCAAAAACTTCCTTAACTAATACCATCCATCCTTACTTAACTAATATCATCCTTAACTAAGACACTACCTTAACTAAGACCATGCATTGATTTTTATTTTATATTTAGGCACTTCTTCTTCATGTTCAACATTTTTAGTGACACGATTATAGGATTTTTCACTTTCATAAATTTTATTTCCTTTAGTAGAGTCTCCCCTTTCCTCTTCATAATTTTCTTCAGTAGCATCAATGGTATCCTCAACTTCAATAACAACCTCCTTAATAACTTATGAAAAATAGTGTGCTCCTCTTGAATAGCTCTTGATTTGTTAAATATGTATTATAGGCAACATGTATATTTAATCAATGTTGGAGAATCAACTACAACACTAGACATTATCCTTTATGCCTATCTTCAATTTGGATTGGCTTATAAATTCCATCTTCAATTTCCCCAATTCCTCCATGTCCCTTATATCCATATTTTTATTTTGATATCTTCTCTTGATCCATATATTTCCTTCTTTGAATCTAAAGGTAAGGTAATAGTATTAGTAGGAACTTGAGGATTATGTCCAATATTGTTGGATAATGTTTGGGAAACATTTTTTGATGATTCATCACATAGTATGTTGAAATATCCATCTTATTTAAGGCTACCACATTCTTCATTTACCTTATTCAAATAATTTTTCATATGCCACTAGCATTCTATCTCGTGTTGTTACCAAGCTAAATTCATTAGCTAACTAGATTTATCTTTAGGTAGAAACCAATTCGATTTTCAAGGAGAATAAGAAATACTTATATTCTTTATAGAAATTTAAATATTAGGGCAATTTGATCCCAACCTCCTTAATTATCATGACCCGTTCAATGGATTTATCTAGATGTTGCATGGCCCCTACTATAATCTATCAAATCTCCTACTAATTGATTTTATTTGTCAATTTATTTGTATATAGATTTTCTTCATGGAGGTAGGATTTGGACCCCAAGGATGCCATTATGTTTGAGATGATATGATGATAATATCTCCATGAGTCATGTTTCTCAAAACCATAGGATCCTGAGTCCTTTGACAAGGTCTGTTACCTTCAAATTATTAAGTACATAAAATCAAAATTTGAATGGAAATGAGAAATAAATATTTTGATGCTTGGGATGATAGTGCAATTCATCTACATTGAACATTTTTCTATAATATTCTAAGGTAAATATTCTCATGGTTAGAAAGAGACGTAATATGAAAGGTTTGACTTCCACTCCATAAAGCCTAATCATATTTTAATCTTTGGACAAAATCCAATCACCCACTTCAAAATTTCTCGTCCATTTGTAAGATCTTCATTTATTCCATAAGAATTCAAAGAATAAGTAAAAAAATGTTAAAGGAATAAGTAAAATCCCCACCTGACAATGTATTCCACTTAGATAGACCCTCTAAAATGTGTCTGATGGCCAAAAACAGGGGAAATGCCCCATCTCTTTCCCACAAAATAAGTAAAATAACGTTAAAATTAGTGGCATTTCACTTGCGCCGAAAATGGCTCCCACTTATTCTACACCTCTCAAGTCATTTCACAAAGTCGGACTAGAGTCAAGCTCAACAGGTTCTTCTTTCCCCATTTATTTTTCCAAGCCTGTTCGTTTGGTTGTGGTTTCTCTAGATAGTAGATAGGGATAGTGGGAATCTCGTTAATCCATTCATGCACATCACTAATTAGATGACAAGGCATTTGGCTACCTTAAGAAATTCATAGTTACTCCCACCGTTTACCCGTTCTTGGTTGAATTTATTCACTTTGACATAGCGCAGAGAACTGAGCATAAATCAAATTGCATCAACATCCGCAGGGACCATTACAATGCTTTGTTTTAATTGAACAACCAAATTCCCCTTGTTCGCACCAGTTTTGAGTCGACTATACTTATAAGGTTATATATTAATTATATTAAATATATTAAGGTTTGATATATATATATATATATATATATATATATATATATATATATATATATATATATATATATATATATATATTATATTATATTATATATATTAATTATATTAAATACAAAAAATACAAAAACATAAAAAAAAAATAAAAAATAAAAAAAAATTAACAAAACATTAAAACCAAATTAAAAAGAACTCGCGCCCATTCCCAAACTACAAAAGCACTAGAAAAACCATCACATCCATTTCAAATACTAGCAAAGTAGAAAAAACTGACTATGAGCATAGAAAATCCCCTCTATAGTGATAGAGAGAGTCGAAGGAGGCCCTATCCAACAAATTTGGACAGTGAGAGAGGCAGAGGAGCCCTATCTAGCCAAACCTATCAACGATCGTAGAGTGGAGAGATCATGGGTTGACATCATGCCACCAAAATCAATAATTTCTTTATTTATGATTTTTCTTGGTTTAATCATGTGAGAACATATTGGTATCAAATGAAACTAGAAGACAATTAGTCTTTTTGGTTGAGGATTTCCATTATGTTGTTCAATTCTCTGAAACTATTTTTTTTAACCTCTCCCAACCGATCCTCACCAATGTGGTCTTCGAGAGAGAGCTCAATCAACAAGACCATGATCAATAAGGCCTTTAGGTAGGAACTCTGTTAGGACCACCCTTTAGGTGCTCAATTGATAGGACCTACACTCCATAAGGAAGGGAGAGGGTCTGATATTGAATCGTAGATAGGGAGGAGGGAGAGGCCTGAACAAAAGGCCAACCAAAATCCACATGTAAAATGTTAGAGGATAGCAGTGTCGAAGGAGAAAGGAGGGTGGGGACTAAATAATGTTCACCATTTTGCAAAAGCCTTGGATTTTACAAAGCGTGTGCAGACTTTAATAAATGGGAATGGATTTTGGTGTCAAGTGGTTACGCATAAATATATTGAGCTAAACATAATAGAGAAGTGGATTAGGAGGTCTACAAAAACTTGGGAAAATGCATCTATTGTATGGAATGTTTTGGTTTTACCTTTTTGTTTAATTGGTAGTTGGTTCATGTGGAAAGTGGGAATGGTCATAGGGTGAGAATTGGGGAGGATCTCTAGGCAGGCAGTGGTTTAAATTATAGGTTTTTGATAATCTAATTGTTAATCTAATTGGATGACTAGAAAAACAATCTTAATCATATTACCATTTCTTGTAGTTTAAATAACAAACTCAATGAATATATATTTTCATTCCACCTAATTTTTGTGGAGTTACAAATTTCAAAATGTTGTGATGTTTCAATGCATACACAAATGTTCTACTCACACATATATTCCCATGATATTATTTGAGTTTGTCACTAATGTGAAGTGATCCATTCAAAACTTGGTTGTTTGCAATAGCGATGTTTGTTGACATGGAAATATTTTGTATACCAAGTTTGATTGCAAACAATGCAATGATGAGTAGGTGTGTCCAACACCTATCTTTGATATTCTTTCTCAATGAGTGCATGGTATATTCTTTCCAAACTTTATGTTTTTATTATGAGAGCTCACTCTTTGTGGCGCAGTCTGACCCTCGCAGTCCAACCGCTTCCACCAGGATCTTCTCTAATATTTGGCCCGAAGAGCGTCAATGCTCCTCTAATTCCCCGTCGGGAATTTTTTTACCCACATTACTCTTGCAATGATCTCCCTTAACAGTCGAAAAATCAGAATTCACGATATCGCAAATTATATGCTCGCATGCCTTATGTCTCACGAATCTCGAACCCTGATATGGGTCAATCGTTGACTTTCTCCTCTTCTATTATCGGAGGTTTCTCTATCAGGAAATCGACATTTGTGTTGTTGCGCGTCACTGCCTTCACAAATCCCTGAACTCTGATATGCACATGCGCCAATTCCTCGCCACGTCACCTCCTCTCTCCGCACTATCAGGAATTGCAGGATCGCAATTTCAAAGGTCGCAATTCCTTTGCACCAGAAAGTCCCGAATGCCGAATCCCGACTTCTCGGGATCTCGTGCCACCTGTCCCCTAGCGATCAATGGTTCCGATTAGATCGGGAAATCGCTAATCGTGATTTCAACAGCTATGAAACTCTTGCTTCCAGGAAACCCGATAAGCCAGATCCCGATAAGCCTTAGTTCCTTCCTGCGCCTAGGGATAAACCCCTCGCAACTTCACTGAGATCTGATGGTCGGTGGGTTTTCGCGAATCTTCCCTGCGAGAACTGGTCGTTGATTCCTCCTCCTTGAAGAAATATCTACTCCAAAGCTCCATCCTATTCGAACCTTCTCCTAGGTCTGTTCCTACAGTATCGCAAAGGAACTATCTCTCCTAGGCTGGTCAACTCTAACTCCCTCAGAGACTTTGCGTATGCTTCTCACGCTCGACCTCCAACAGCTCTCGAAGTGTTGAATCTTCCAGACTCTGTGCGCTTCTGCAAAAGCAGTCTCTACCTTCTTCTGCTTAGATTGTCCACTGAGACTTCATGTTCAGCCTGCACTTTTCCTGCACGGCTCTACCAACCCAATTCAACTTCTGGGCAAATGAGAATAAGGGTTTAACTATCTAGCTTCATCAACGCACTCTATGCAGATGAATTCGACTGCACTCTATGCAGGAATCTCCTGGCTCAGACAGAGAAACAATTGAAACTTATTCTCCTCTCTCTCACAGATTTCAAATCAACTATGAAATCACATACATAGCATATTCAAAGCAAATGCATACAAAGAAAACAAACATTCGTGAGCACCTAAACAACATACACAGAGAAACAAAACCAGTCATGAAATTGAATCAAAGGCTCTCTTCTATTAATTCAATCTGTAGATGGGTGTTCTCCACAAGTTCTCTGCTTGCTCCTCTCTTCTTGCTCCTGTTTGATTTCTGAATGATAATAATACAATGATACAAAGGAGGGTGTCTATATCCGTTTTCCCTCTCGAAAACTGAAACTGTCTAATCTAGAGTTAAATTCCTATCTACCTGCATTAAATCTATTAAATACCTTCCTATCTACTAAGGACGAGATCTTAAAGGCTCAAGGTCCCCTTTACAATACAATGCACTTCTCCATGAATGACTTCATTAAAGAGCGATGCAATAACTTCCAAAGTATTTCAAAATTTGTACTAGCGTTGTCCAGCTGGTTTCTCTAAATGTGCTGGCTCGCTTGATATGTTGTGGATGCTTCTGCATCATACTCCTCGGCTCAAAATTTTCATGGGCTCCTGTCCATGAGTTCCTGCACGGTCTGTCCATGCCTCTGTATGATTTCTTCATTTTTCCAGCTAGCATCCTCCACTGGGTGATTCTTCCATTTCAACAGGTACTCAAAGTATTGCTTCCGCCTGGTCTTCTTTCCCACTCGCTTGTCCAGTATGTACTCCATCTGCGGCTTCTCTGCTACTGGCATCTGCTTCTGCCACTGGATCACTGGTTCCTTAATTTTGGTCTTTGTCTCTCCAGCCCTGTATGGGTATAAATCTGAAATATTGAATATCGGAGATATCCCTATGCCATCCGACAACTCGATTTCATATGCATTCTCTCCGAATTTCTTCAGGACTCTGCATGGTCCAACCTTTTTCATTTTGAGCTTATTATATGTTCCCCTCGAGAACCTTTCCTTCCTTAAGTGCGCTAGAACCATGTCACCAACTTCAAACTGAAGTTGTCTCTTCCGCTGATCAGCTCTGTGCTTATACTCTTGGTTTGATTTCATCAGTCGCTGCTTCACTTGACTGTGAAGTTCCTGCATTGCCTCAGTGAACTCTTCAGCGCTAGCACTGCTAGTCGCAGTCTGTTCTGAATCCCTGAGTTCAGAAACTCCTCTCGGCTATGTCCCATATAAAATCTGGAATGGACTTTTTCCTGTGCTCCGATTCACCGAGTCGTTGTACACGAACTCTGCCTGTGGTAATATCTGGTCCCAACTACTGTGGTGCTCTATCACCAGGCTTCTCAGCAAGTCTCCAAGACTTTTGTTGACCACCTCGGTCTACCCATCCATCTGTGGATGATATGCTGAACTAAACGCCAAGTTAGTTCCCAGCTTCTTCCATAGTGTCCTCCAAAAATGACCTATGAATTTGGTATCCCTGTCTGAGACAATGCTTCTCGGCAATCCATGAAGTTTGACAATCTCTTTGAAAAAAAAGTTTGCGATGTGGGTCGCATCGCTGGTCTTCTGACATAGAATAAAATGTGCCATCTTCGAAAAACTGTCTACCACCACAAAGATGGAATCAACTCCTCTCTGCGTCCTTGGCAGTCCTAACACAAAATCCATGCTAATTGCCTCCCATGGTCTCTCGGGTATGGGCAATGGCTGGTAAAAACCTGCATTCTACTTTCTCCCTTTCGAATGCTAACAAATCCTGCATCTGTCAACAAATATTTTAACATCTGCTCACATGCCTGGCCAAAAATACGATTCTCTCAACTTGGCGAATGTTTTTTCATGACCAAAGTGACCTGCTAAACCACCATTGTGCTTCTCTTTCAACAGGTTCTCCCTCATGGAGCAATTCGGAATGCATAGTTGATTGCCTCTGAACAACAATCCCTCCTGAATCATATAATCTATCCAGGGGCTCCGATCCCTAAGAACTGGATTCTCAGCCGCTTCATACGCTTATCTGAAGTCTGCATCTCCTGCATACATGTCCTTCATATTCTCAAAACCCAAAGTTTTGACTCAGAACTCCTGCAACAACAAACATTTCCTTCTCAAAGCATCAGCCACTTTGTTAGCAGTCCCTGAAATGTGTTTAATTATAAATGTGAGATTCTTCATATACTCTACCCATTTTGCATGTTTCTGGTTCAACTTCTCCTGTTGACTCACAAACTGGAATGCATGATTATCACTGTACAGAACAAATTCCTTGGGTATCAAGTAATGCCTCCATTTCTTCAATGCCTGTATGATGGCATAAAACTCCTTATCATACGTGGAGTATTTCAGCTTCGCTTCATCCAGCTTCTTGCTGAAATATGCAATCGGCCTGTCATCCTGACTCAAGACCCCGCCTATAGCATATCCGCTGGCATCACATTTCACCTGAAATGTCTTCTGAAAATCTGGCAACACTAACACTGGTTGCTCTGTAATCTTTCACTTCAACAGATTGAAGCTCCTTTCAACCTCCGTTGTCCAATGAAAAGTCTTATGCCGCTTCTTCACTGTGTCCATCATTGTTGCGCTAATTCCACTGAAATTCCGAATGAATTTTATGTAGAAACTAGCCAAACCATGAAAACTTCTCACCTCGAAAACATTTCTCGGTGATGGCCAATTCTTAATCACTTCCACCTTACTTGGATCCATTTTCAACTCATTCGCTGAAATAACAAAACCCAAATAAATGAGCTCTATCTTCATGAATGAGGACTTCTTCATATAGATCAACAGCTTCTCCTGCTGTAGCTTTCTCATCACAATGGACAAATGTTTCAAATGTTCATCCTTCGTCTTACTGTAGATCAATATATCATCCAGATATACGACTACAAATTTCCCGATGAATTTCCTTAGGACTTCATTCATCAGTCTCATGAATGTGCTCGGCACGTTTGTCAAGCCAAACAGCATGACCAGCCATTCGTACAAACCTTCATTTGTCTTGAATATTGTCTTCCATTCATCACCTTCCCTCATGCGAATCTAGTGATATCCTCTTTTCAGATCATTTTTTGAAAAATAATTTTCCCCTCTTAGGCAATCCATCAGATCATCCATTCTCGGCAGTGGAAATATGTACCTGATGGTAATTTTTTTTATCTCTCTGGAGTCAGTACACATTCTCCAGCCACCATCCTTCTTCGGACTAAGCACCGTTGGAACAACACATGGACTCAGACTCTCTCTGACCAATCCTTTATCCAACAACTCCTGTACCTGCCTCTTGACCTCCTCGTTCTCCTGAGGCGTCAACCTGTACACAGCCTTATTCGGCAAACTGGATCCTGGTATGAGGTCGATGCAATGACTCACTCTCCTCATCGATGGCAACGAACGAGGTAGTTCATCCACTATGATGTCAGCGAACTCTTCCAGCAGTTCCTGAATCTCAACTAGTAAGTCATCCACTCTCGTGCTAGTCAGGACAATTCTCAGTTTCCTGACCACAAAGAATTGTGGATCTTCCTTCTTCTCCATCTCTGTGAGAAGCTCCTTCCCACTCATGAGAAGTATTGTTTTTCTTACTTCTGGTTTTACCTCCTTGTCCTTTATCGGAAGCAATCTATGTGTTATTCCATCCTTCTCTAAGGTGTATGTGTTCATCCTCCCGTCATGAACTACATTTCTGTCATACTGCCATGGTCTACCCAATAATACATGACAAACATCCATGGGAATAACATCACATAGGACCTTATCCTTATACTCACCCATTTTGAAATCAACTAAACATTGTTTAGTGACACTCACCTGATTTCCTTTTTGTAGCCATGATACTTTGTATGGACTCGAGTGATCATTCGTTTCCAGCTCTAATTTTTCCAGCATCTCGGTTGAAACGAGATTGTCGGTGCTTCCACTATCCACAATAACCTTGCATTTCCTATCCTTAGTTTTGCAAGCTGTCCTGAAAAGTCTGGTTCTCTGAGCTGTGTCCTCCACCTCTTTCTCGGGTGTCAAAATAAATTTATGCACCGTCAATGACTTCCCACTTCCGGTGTCCTCATCCTCAACATCACGCCTGTGCGCCTCAGCGATGTGAGCTTCCCCTCTGTCCGTTTTTCTGTCTGGACAGTCAACAGCCTTGTGTCCATCTTTCCCACATGTAAAACATGTGATGATTCCTCCTCTACCTCTTCCCCTACCTCTGGTATGAGGAAAATTGTTTGCATCAGCATAACCGCCACCCTGCTCTGTATGCTGTCTCCTTGGCTCAGCATATTATTGCCTCTGTGAGGTTCCACCTCTCTCAATTCTACCCTGAGGTCTCTTCCATTCCTCCTTGGGCTTCTGATATTTATCTTGGGCAACTGCCTTGCCTCTGGGTTGACTCCTGCCTCACCCTCGCTGTCCTTGCTTATGGCTCATCTTCTCCTCGGCTTTCAGAGCCATCTGGTAAGCATCCTCAATAGTCCTGATAGTTTCCATGCTTAACTCATCTTGAATGTCATACCTCAGACCATTCAGATATCTCACCACCTTCTCATCATCGCTCTCTCGATGACCTTATCTGATATTGAGTCTGTAAAACTCTTCGGTGTACTCCTTCACTTTCATCATCTTCTGTCTCAAGTTCTGCATTCGCCTGAACAGTGTGATCTGATAATCCCTCAGGATGAACTTGGATTTCATCTTAGCAATCATTCTATCCCAACTTTTTATCTTCTGTTTTCCTTTGGAATGTCTGTCCGCTTGTAGCTCATCCCACCATAAGGTTGCATGTCCTTTCAATTTGGTAACAACATGCCTTACCTTCTTATCCTCTTCGATATATTCATAGTCGAAGTAGGTATCAAGAGCCCTGATCCAGTCCAACAACTCTTCTGCATCCAAGCTTCCTTCATAAGCTGGAATATTCATTTTGGTCTTGGAGCTCATTCTGGCGATAGCTTTTATCAATCGCTCTATTGATGCATTCTCTGTTGTGACTTCTTCTACATGTCCAGCTTCCTCTTCCACCTCGGAATCACTGAACTCTCCAGCATCGAATCCGCGTCTCTGCGTTGTCTCCATCTCCTCAAGCCTTGCTCGGAGATCTCACATATGTTGCTCCATCTCTGGATTCCCTGCTGGCCTACCTCTTCTCCTCACCTCCCTATCTTCGGGATCTGGTGACTGTCTTTCTCTTCTCGACGGAATGATGTTTTCTCTCCTCTCTGCTCTTGAAAGCAAAGAATTCCGGCTTTGATACCACTTGGCGCAGTATGACCCTTGTAGTCCAACTGCTTCCACCAGGATCTTCTCTAATCTTCGGCCTGAAGAGCATCAATGATCCTCTAATTCCTCGTCGGGAATTTTTTTACCCATAGTACTCCTGCAATGATCTCCCTTAACAGTCGGAAAATCGGAATTCGCGATATCGCGAATTCTATGCTCGCATTCCTTATGTCTCACGAATCTAGAACCCCGATATGGGTCAATCGTTGACTTTCTCTTCTTCTATTATCGGAGGTTTCTCTATCGGGAAATCGACATTTGTGTTGTCACGCGTCACTGCCTTCACAAATCCCCGAACTCCGATATGCACGTGTGCCAATTCCTTGCCACATCACCTCCTCTTTTCGCCCTATCGAGAATCATGGGATCGTGATTTCAAAGGTTTCAATTACTTTGCACTGGAAAGTCCTGAATGCCGAATCCCGACTTCCCGGGATCTCGTGCCACCTGTCCCCTAGCGATCAACGGTTTCGATTAGATCGGGAAATCGCTAATCGCGATTTCAACAGCTATGAAACTCTTGCTTCCGGGAAGCCTGATAAGCTGGATCCCGATAAGCCTTAGTTCCTTCCTGCACCTAGGGCTAAACCCCTCACAACTTCACTGAGATATGATGGTCGACGGGTTTTCGCGAATCTTCCCTGCGAGAACTGGCCATCGATTCCTCCTCCTTGAAGAAATCTCTACTCCAAATCTTCGTCCTGTTTGAACCTTCTCCTGGGTCTGTTCCTATAGTATCACGAAGGAACTATCTCTCCTAAGTTGGTCAACTCTAACTCCCTTAGAGACTTTGCGCACGCTTCTCGCGCTCAACCTCCAACAGCTCTCGAAGGGTTGAATCTTCCAGACTCTGTGCACTTCTGCAAAAGCAGTCTCTACCTTCTTCTGCTCAGATTGTCCACTGAGACTTCAAGTTCAGCCTGCACTTTTCCTGCACAGCTCTACCAACCCAATTCAACTTCTGGGCAAATGAGAATAAGGGTTTAACTGTCTAGCTTCATCAACGCACTCTATGCGGATGAATTCGACTGCACTCTATGCAGGAATCTCCTGGCTCAGATAGAGAAACAATTGAAACTTATTCTCCTCTCTCTCAAAGATTTCAAATCAACTATGAAATCACATACACAGCATATTCAAAGAAAATGCATACAAAGAAAACAAACATCCGTGAGCACCTAAACAACATACACAGAGAAACAACACCAGTCATGAAATTGAATCAAAGGCTCTCTTCTATTAATTCAATCTGTAGATGGGTGTTCTCCACAAGTTCTCTTCTTTCTCCTCTCTTCTTTCTCCTGTTTGATTTCTGAATGATAATAATACAATGATACAAAGGAGGGTGTCTATATCCGTTTTCCCTCTCGAAAACTGAAACTGTCTAATCTAGAGTTAAATTCCTATCTACCTACATTAAATCTATTAAATACCTTCCTATCTACTAAGGATGAGAGCTTAAAGGCTCAAGGTCCCCTTTACAATACAAGTGCGCTTCTCCATGAATGAATTCATTAAAGAGAAGCACAACAACTTCCAAAGTATTTCAAAATTTGTACTGGCATTGTCCAGCTGGTTTCTCTAAATGCGCTGGCTCGCTTGATATGTTGTGGATGCTCCTGCATCACTTTGGAATGCATTGACTTCTTTTGTGAGACCTAAATGGTTGCAATTGCAAAGAAAAAAACTTGCAAAAGTTGTGTTCTTTGTGTTTTCAATCATCCAATAAGCATAATATTATTAGAAGCATGACCCCTTCTTTTTACATAATTCCAAGATCTTCTAGGAATTTTTGTCCCTAAATGATGTCATTTCAAGTTAGAGAATTGTTTTTAGGGATATGCTCTATTTATAATTAGGATTTATATGCAATGCATATTCATATTTACTGGATGTGTTTCATCTACTCTAGAAGAAAAATTGAGAACAACTTCAATAGTTCCTTGTCCTCCTTGAGTTTCTTTAAGTTAACTCTAATGGCCTGGACTTGTCTAATATTATTTTGGAATAAAACATAGATGTGGCCTCTTGTTTCACAAAGTTATTTTTAATAAAACTATTAATATGATGCACATTAAAATTTCTATGATCTACTCATTGATGTATTTCTCCTTATGAAAAAGGTAAAGAATGGCTCACAACAATATTTGGTGCTACGTGTTTCAATAGTACACTATGGAAATGGGCCTCATTGCTATGTTTTTGATAACATGAGAGAACTTTGTGTCTTTGTATTATGAATGAAATATCTTTTAGAGGGTTACTATGTGAGAATCCCATATGTGTATTTATATTTGTAGGAAAGCTAACAACCAAGGGAAAGTGAAACGATTGTCATCTACATTTCCTATGTTGTATGGTTGTGCCAATTGTTGAATACAGTTTTACCAGTTCACTGATAACAATTTTTGCTTGAACATATCAATTATGATATATTGTTATTTCAAAAGGATCATTATGCATAATTGCATTGAAAAATTCAAAATTGTTTTGAATGCACTTTCACCACAGTTACTATTGAATCCAACCACACTTTTTATCCCATTGACAATAGAATCCTTGAGAGACCATCTATATTGATACTTCATGTTGCATTTACTTATAACATTGATTTTTGGGTCACTAGATCTTAGATCCCATGGCATTACAAAATATTTTAAACCATTTCATAATATTTCTTATTGAAGACTCACCCTCAAGGATTGTTATGAAGAATCGTATCAAAATTTCCATTCAATAGCTATTTAACATATTATTCAATGAGAGAGTGATGTAGGAGCATCACTTTCAAAGCCAAATATGCAAGCGTGGAGGCAGATATATGACATCTCAACATGACAAAATTTCAAATCAGCATTTAAATCATAAGTAAATCGAGTTGTTGAGATATTTTGGAAGAAACATTTTTAAATATGTCGTGTTTGTAAAGTCATATAGGACTATAAGGAGTTTCATATATAGAGTGTTGACTCTTATATGGGAATAAATGATAGTTATTGTAATAGGACAAGGTAGGTAACCACTAATACATGATAGGATAAGTTGCAGACAGGATGAAGAGAGAGCTCGCGGAGCCAGTCCTTAGATAGTTTGTTGTTGTATTTTAATATATAGAGGGATAGAGATCAGAAGAGATATGATAGAGTATAAGAAAGATGCAGTGAAGAACTACAATATTATTTAATTTGTTTCATGAATGGATAGAGAAAACAAAAGTGTTCCAATTCCTTGGATTGTGTTCATTTGATGTGTGATTGAATGAATGTTACATTATGTGTGTGTGATTTAGTTCATTTCATTCATCTATGATTGTTAAGAGTTAATCGTATGAGTTCATGACAAAACTGGATAATTTTCAATTGTTTCTCTTCTAAAACTCATATGCAAGGTGTGCATCTCATATGCAAGGAGTGCATCGACAGAGTCTCAGATTAACCCAAAGGAGTTCAGAGAGAACAAAAGGAACTTAGACTAGATGCAATGAGTGCACAACGTCAAGGAGTGACCAAGCATCAAAGGACCAAAAAAGAGGAATGCAAGGAGTGTGGGGAGAAATTATTTTCAAGAAAGCCTTCGAACGGAGTTATCAAAATCCTAGGAATGCAAGGAGTGCATGTGAAATCAAAACCTTCAAGGAGATCAAGCTCATAAGAGATAGTGCTTTTTAAAAGTGCAGACAAGGTCCAATAGACAAGCTCGTAGGAGGAGCAAAGGTCAAAGTATTTGAACACTTATAAAACCTTATAATTTAGAACAAATCATAAGCTCAGGAGGAGGAGCGACATAAGTCATTGGATCATAGTGAAGAGGACCAACAACCATCTGATCAAAGTAAGGTCCACGAGCTTTAGCGCTTTTCACATGCAGGAGAGTGAACTTACCAAAGTTTTGAAGTTCCAAAGTAATTTGGTACCATTTATCTAGATGGATATTGGTGGCCACCCACCTTTTCCAACTGGCTCAAAATAGTTTTCTGACAATTTTGGCAATTTACTATTTTTAACAGTTTTAACTTCCAGATCCATTTTGAGGGCCTAAATGAATGTTTTTTTCTAGATAGAGCTTCTAAATGATATCTAAAGGAATTATTGAGCCCAAAAAATGAATCTCCTCAATGATACCTTTCCAACGGGATATCACACGCTTAAAATGGAGATCGTATGCAAAAGTTACGACCCCGGGAAGTTGATGTACTAGATTACCCAAATAGGGCCCACATGACTTTTGGCGCTTCATCTCCTAGGGTTAGGTTTTTGGATGTCTAGGATTTTTTGGCATTCTTGTTTATTGTAAAAATGCCTACAGAGCCTCATTGAAATCTTCTTCTTGCGAATGCGTGCAACCGTCACATCTCTTCTCAGAGATAAACCACCACCATTCCAACAAGCTTGTTTCTGCTGCATTTTACAGTTTCATATTATTTCGTTATTGAATAGAAAACCAATTTTACTATATCTCTGTTATTTTGTGTTATGAACCTGTTAATAATATGTATTCATTTCATTCTTCTCATAAAATCCAGATCAGTGGTATCATAGTTGTCTGCTCCTTGTCGTCTTAATGAATGTCCCCAATGAGGTTGGAGTACAAAGAGTTGGGTCTCGAGCTTGTTTCTCTTGAGGACATAAGATCTCACATGCCCAATCGACCTCTCATGGTAGGAGAAAATAAATATGACATGACATGAGATCCTTTCAAACTGTTGATTGAGGAAGCCCTCACGCAACAGAGGAACGAGATGATGGATAGTTTTGCGCAAATCCTTCGGCGAATATCAACAGGCGACGCATCTTCTTCGAACAGAGGCGCCGCCCCCTTCAAGGTACAAATAAACTTCGATATTCCTATATTTGAAGGTCAGATAGATGCAAATGTTGTATACAAGTGGTTGAATCTACTAGAAGGTTATTTTTCTGTCCATAACTTTTCGAATAGAGAAAAGATTACTTTTGCGCTCCTCAAAGCTGTTCCCCATGTCAAAGATTGGTGGGAAAATTTATTTGAGCAAAAGGAAACAGAGGAAACCTCATTATTTTCAATAAAAAACACCTGGGAATCCTTCAGGGATACTATTAAGGAACAATACTACCCTGTCGAAAGTTATGATGACCTGTATACCAAATGGACCACACTACGGAAAGAAAGAGACCAAGCAGTGCCAGATTTCACAAATATCTTCCATACCTTGCACACCAAGCTGGGTATCAAAGATTCAGAGAAACATCTGGTGCTCAAGTATCATAGTTCTATGCATAGATACATCCAGACCAAAATGGAATTTATGGACATCTCATCCTTGGGCGCGACCTACCAATATGCCTTCAAAATAGAGCATAAGCTCAAACAAAAGATGCGGCAATTTGGGCCTAGGAACACCTCACAAAAAAATCCAGGAAAGGGCGGCCCCAACCCACAGAACAAAGGACAGAGAAAATATGGACAGTATCAAGACTGACATTCCAAGCCGCAAGCAAAGAAGGACATAAAAAAGACAAAGAAAAATACCGGGAAGTGGTGCGACTTCCATAAGAGCCCTTGGCATAACACTGCTGATTGCCACTCAAAACAATCGTTGGTGGATGAAGTGAAAGCCTCTGAATCAGATGAAAATTCTGAATCTAAGCCAGAACCAGAAAGGGGAAGATGGATCATTGATGCAAAACCCAGTGCCACCGTTGCTACCACCAAGCTCCAACCTGGTGAACCAGATGAGCTAGAAGAAGGAGAGTGCCTCTTCCATTCAAAATTATGGGTAAAAGGCACCCCACTGCACTTCAGCGTTGATAGCAGTAACTAGAAGAACCTCATCTCAATAGAGGTCATCAAGCGGCTAGCCCTGCCAACAATGCCACACCCACAACCCTACACCATTGGATGTCTTTGCCAAGGAAGCGATCTCCACATCAACCAATAGTGTCAACTATCATACGGCATCAAGCCCTTCAGAGATGAAGGTTTTGTGTGATGTTTCTCCTCTCAAAGTTTGTGATGTTCTTTTGGGCCAACCTTATTTATGGAAACATCATGTTGTATATGAGTCTAGGCCTTGTAGTGTTATCATTACTTTGAACAGGAAATTGTACAAGATACCTGAGGCAGTCCCACTTAGTGCTATTTCCTTGATCTCTGCTAAGCAATGTAGGAAGGTCATCTCTCAGACGGGGAAGTTTGTCTTCTTCATGATTTGCTCTCAGAATAAGAAAAAGATCACAACCACATCCAGGGTCTTTGCAACTAACCTCTCCACACACCAGAAGCAAGTAGATAAGGTCATGGAGGAATACTCGAATATCTTCTCTTCACCTATAGGGGTACCTCTGCACTGCCAGGTCAAGCACCCCATCGATCTGACCCCTGGCGCACCGCTACCCAATGGGCTAGTATATCATTTCTTTTTGTTAGAGAATGAGGAGATCAAGCAATAGATCCAAAAAAATCTCCACAAGGGGCACTTCCACCCCAGCTCATCACCTTGCAGGAGCCCAATCATGTTAGTACATAAGAAAGATGGAACCTGGTGACTCTGTATTGATTACCGGGCTCTGAATAAAATCACAATAAGAAACTGGTACCCGATTCCCCGAACCGATGACCTCCTTGATAAACTCATGGGGGACAAATACTTTTGTAAGATTGATCCGAAGTTTGGCTACCACCAGGTCCTGATAGAACAGACAAATGTATGGAAGACTGCCTTCAAGTCAAAGGAAGGCCTTTTTGAATGGTTGGTCATGCCCTTTGGTTTGAAAAATTCCCCAGCCACTTTCATGAGGATGATGGATGATATCCTGTGACCATTCACCAATACTTTTTTAGTGGTGTATCTAGATGACATTCTAATTTATAGAAAGACTTGGGTTGAACACTTGCAGCATATTCAACAGGTTCTACACACCCTGCAGCAGCACAATCTATATGCCAAATTGGAAAAATTCTCCTTCGTCATGGATCGGGTCCATTACTTGGGCTACATCATTGATCAACATGGCATACATGTGGATCCAACCAAGATCCAAGTCATCTGTGACTGGCCAGCCCCAAAAACACTCACTGAGATTCAGAGCATCTTGGGCCTTGCAGTAGTGCCTGTGCTCAGCCCCAATACTTTCACTACCAGACCTACAACATCCCTTTGAGATCGAGACATATGCTTCAAACTATGCCGTGGGCACTGTTCTCACTTAGCACGGCCACCCCATGGCCTATCATAGTGAGACACTGTTAGATACTATCCATAAGTACCCTACTTATGACAAAGAAATGTACTCCATTGTGCAAGCCTTCCGCCAGTGGAGACATTACATTCTTGGGAAGGAGACAGTCATCCACATTGATCATAAGACACTACATTTCATGCAAACACGGGGAAAATTATAGAATGACTGCCATCAAAAGTGGTCCAGATAATTGTAACAATTCCACCTCGACATCAAGTATAAAATAGGTAGCACCAATCGCGTCGTTGATTTCCTAAGAAGAACGCCACTCACAACACTCACCATGGTGCTAGACTCTTGTAGCCATGAGACATCTAGATGGCCCCAACTCTATGAGACGGACCTTGAATTCACCACCACCCACCAAATCTTGGGTGCAAATGCAGTTGTCAATAATTTCCATATTCAGGATGGGTTGTTGTGTCATTTGGGCCATATCTATGTTCCATCAAGTGAGTGAGAAAATATGATCTGGGAAGCCCACTACAGTCGGGTGGCAGGACACTTCGACATCGAAAAGACAATGGCGATTCTACAAAAACATTTCTACTGGCCAAAACTTTGACAGGAGGTCAACAAGTATATCAGGTCCTACACTGCCTACGCTATTACCAAACTGAACACTAAGAAATAGGGCATGTACACCCCTCTTCCTACTTGTTGTCCCTTGAACAAGTTTTGTGGAACACTTGGTCATATTTGACCATTTTTGGACATCAACACCCTATCAAAGATGGAGCACTAGGCAAAGCAAAGATCATGGGATCTCGGCCCACTTTTGGGGCCCTTTTAGGGTTTTGGGTTAATGTAATGGGAAAGGGATGTTGGCCCATGGGTTTACCCATGTTTAGGCCTATGTTGTAAAGTATAAATAAGTAGCTAGGAAATATAAGAGGAGCCGATGGCTTAGTGCTAGTGATTATATCTGTGTGATCGAATGTAAATGCTTTGTGCATGATTGTAAGAGGCTTGCAGAGCTAAGTGAAAGTGTTGTAAGTGCTTAGTGCATAGATTCTAAGAAGGCTCTTTGTTATATCTACTCAGGGAAGGAGGATCTAGCGAGGCGTGCGTAGATATCCTGTCATATGTGGAGTACAAGTTGAGCTCTGGGCTATAATCAGATTGATCAAAGCTAATAAAGAAGAAGAAGACTTTGTGGACATAGCCCCAGGGTGGGGGTGAACCATGTAAACCTATGTATCATGATTTGTGCTATTTCTTCCTTGTATTTTCACTATTTTGCTAAGTGTTATGCCATGATTAGATAGATTTTCTTATGATTTGGGATTCTCTAGATGTATATGAATATTATATCTGATGTGTATGAGAATTCTTAGTGTTGATATATAGGATCTAATATGTTTTGTTGTTGCTAAGCACTGAAATATCTTATATCTGGGAAAGTACTGCGATGTTTTGTCTTGTCTGTGAAGTACAATAAGGGTGAATAGTGATGAATGAACAATGCTAAGTTCTTTGTAAAGGATATAATCGCATATATGTGTCCCAGCTAAGGTTGCAGAGACCTGAGTCTTGCAACCACCCCTGTCTCTACCTTGGGTGAGACTTCATCTGCTTCGCAGGTGTTGCCAAAAGAGTCGGTAGTTAGGGCTTTGTTGGTGCACTCTTGAGCATTGAACCCTAGGTATTCCCCTGTGCCAACAAATGGTTCTGTTGTCGGGACCTGAAACTGTGATTGTTGGGAACTGGGGAAGAAGAAACTTTGCAAAAAAGAAAGCTCTGTGCGTAGATTTGTTGCCCTAGTGTGCAGATTTTTACTCAACCCGCGAAGATTTGTGCCAAGAATAAGGTCATATCTGAAGAAAGGAAGATCATATCTGAAGAAAAGAAGCAACATATGAACACTCTGTGCTCTAAGAAAAGTAAAAGTGGAAATTTCTGAAAGAAAGAAGCCAGATCTACAGAAAATAGGTAAGATCTGTAAGCTCTGTGCTCTAATAAAGGTAAGAATAGTCAAAATTTTTTAGATTTGAAAGCTTTGTGCTCTGTAGAAGTAAGATAAGTGAAATTTTTTGTTTCTAAAGCATGGATGTAGGTATGTTTGATAGATTTTGTCCTAGATTAAAACCTAGGGAATTAATAGATGAAATAAAGTTTGATATGCATAGATTTGATAAGTATAATGATAGATATGTCATACCTATGCATAGAAAGAATGTCTGGACTAACAAGTGGATGCATGATCCTAGAAAGAGATTGTTGTAGGCTAGCTACCATGATCCTGGTGCGCAGTACAAAAGAATTTTGGGAACATTTAAACGAAAGAGAGGGTTAACCCTCTGTTACAGTTGTAGAAGACTGGGACATCTTGCTAAGGAATGCCCTGATGGAAGACCTAGTTGTCTCTGTTGCACAACTTTGGACCATGAAGTGTCGGATTGCCATAGAATGATTGCTAATCTTGAAATAATGAATATGAAAGACACCTTGAATGAGCACCAACATGTTAGGCTATCAAAGAAATTAAAAGAAAAGGAGCAAGTCAAAGAAAGAATAGGGGACTTAGACATTGACTGTATTCTTGATGAAGAAACACAAGTGAACATTATGCCAGAAATAACTTGGGAAGCCATAGGGAATCCTCCCTTGATCCCTTCCCTAGGAGAAACAAGTTTATTCAGAGGAAAGAGAGTAAACCTATGTGGAAGGCTCGCCCAGATACCTATGACTTTCAATGGAACCTCGACAGAGTAAGACTTTGAGATCATTAAATTTATTGAAGACAACGCCCCGTTTACCATGCTCATGGGAAAACCTTGGATTGATAGAGAACAAGCCAGACGAAAATAGGAAGAAGAAGTTTTGGAACAAAAGAAGCAAGAGTTAAAAGACTTTATGACCAGATGGATCGCGCACTTGATTGAAGAACAGAAGAGCAGATCGCAGATATTTAATACTAGCAACTCTGATGTCGAGGCTAAGAGAACACTAGAAGACGCGCAGAGGATTGAGTTACCTATTTTTGATACAGAAGAAGTATTATCCAGGAACCCTAGGAAAGAATTTCAACAACACTAAGTAACTAAGACAATAGAAGATAAGCATCAGAATGGTAAAAGCATTACTACGACGAAGCTCACTAGGAAGAAGGCTAGAAAGTTAAGAAAGAAAAGGGCTAATACTGTAAGGTCACAAGAGGTTCTAGAGGATACTTCACAGAAAGAAAAATTGCAGAATTGGAACTTCACCGAGATATCAGAACAACAACATAGAGTACTTCTCCATGACGAATAAATATAGCCATTGGGGCTGATATATCCATTCAACTTCCACTCTGAACGACCAGAAAAGAAATAAAGGTTCGTCATCCAACCGTTGAAAAGCACCATAATGAGTTGAACAAGAGTTAATGAAGGATCATACCCATTGCAAGCAGACCATTGCTAAGTTTCCCTACTTAGTCCATCTTTCCATGCACCGAGAATACTTTTTGATAAGTGAGAATTTGAGCATGAAACCTAATATTAACTCACCCTGAGTTCATTGCCTTGTTCCCATACTATTCACTATAGTCTATAAATTCCTTTCGCACTTGAGCTAGCTGACCCAAGCTTGTATGTCAGACGAGCTCAATATTGCTGAGAAAATCCTTGAATAATTTCTAATTGACTTAATGACTGAGAGATTCATGTCAGAACGAGGAGTGTCTACGAGTGTATAGGCATCATCCTCAGAAGTATTTCCAGCTTCCCCCTCCACTGCTCAAGAAGGAACATCGTGACTGCCTTTAGAAAGATGATCTAAGCTTGGAAATGACTTTACCATTGTGAAGATGATCCCAGGTATCTTGCCTAAGTATATCCCACCACTAAGAGGAACAGTGAATTGAGACATTGTACCCAAAGACTTCGATTATGCTGTGGTCACTACGTACCTTCTGAAAGGAGTGCACACAGTTCGTGCTGACCAGGATAAGCTCGTTGCGCTGAAATTTAGTGATTTTAACCTTGGAGATCGCAAGGTTTACAGTATGTTATCCCCGCACAAGTAATTAACTATCACAAAAGGGAGGAACCTGAAGATTGTCCCTCAGTAATGGACCCATAACCTCACGCAGTCAACCCTCCTCAATGTAATGAAGATTCCGCATTTTGGGAAGCATCAGGAAGTGAATGCATGTGTTAGATTGTTGTTGTCTTGCTACCACGGAGGATACTTATGGTTGGATTGTCGCATCAGTGTGGATCCGATTCTGATCAATCGAATCATAGGGATAAGCATGCAAGGCCCTGACCCTCATGAGTTTTACCCTAGAAAGACTGCAGATCATTCTCTCACCCAGTGAATAAAAGACACATATGGGGATCTAGAGAAGGGCATGCGAGGTTACAAGGTAGCCTCCATTGAGAATGCAACAATGCGGTTCGGTTGATAGTTGATCACAGGGAAGTTAGCTCGCAAAAATAGACCTACACAGGTGACTGGATTTGTAGTTGACCTCGCAGGGAAGTGCGCGGAGGGACTACAAATGACCTGGGAAAAGTACCTTGTAAATCATCTAGAGCTTGACTGCAGACAAGCACAAGACCAAGGGTATGAATTCCACTTTAGTTGGTTTCTCATACTTATCGCTTTCATCGCTTGGGAGCTACCAGAAGATGCCACTTTTTTGGAGATCGAAACCTTCGAACCATTGGCCGCAAAGTTATGTACTCTGTCATACTCCAGTGACATGAAAAAGCAGTGGCAGTCCAATGCCATCTTCCATGCTTATTACAATCAATTGAAGAATGAAATCCAGTCTACACCGCGCCTCACACCAAACACACTTCATAGGTTTAGAACTTTGATCAAATTCAATGCAGACCACCACTTCACCTATATCATAGCGCACATTGATGAGCACAAACAGCAACTCTAGGCATACTATAAGTTTACAGAAGAAGACTTGGAACAGATTACCAAGGAATGGTCAGTGGAATCCCTTGTTGCAGCAGACCCCGCATAGATGTCCGACGTGGATAGCCCTAAAGCTATGTCAGATACACCTAGACCAAAAAATACTAATAAGGATGTGGAAATTCAAGATGTCCATAGCACATCCACGAAGACCACTTCGATCTCATCTGTGAAGGGAGCTGACGGTGAAGAACTAGGTGGCATAGAAGTTGAGAAAAACAAAGGTGAGGTTACTCCGCCTGGAGAGGAGGAGGATCCATCCAAGAAAAGGAATATTACCCCACCAAATCCCTCATCCTGAAATAAAGATAAGGCTACTCGGACTACATTCAAGACTACCCTTACACAGGACGACTTCAACTTCTTGATCGTTGCGCTGAATGATACTTCACGAGAGATTGCAGACATGCAAGAAGCAAAGAAGAAGGAGATATTTAGCTGACTCAAGGGTGAATTTCAAGAAGTGCAATGGGAACTCCAGTCCAACAGAGCAATTTCTACGATGCCCTTGACAATGAAAACAATAGGAACAGGTGATGAGCCCACCCAATTATGCCATATCGTTGAGAAATTTGAAGCTCGCCTTCAACGAGCTCAAGAAGACACGGCGCAAGCCACTCAGGATTTGGCACAAGTACATAGCGCACATATAGTATAGAAAAGGAAGGAAGAACAGGAAAAAATTGCCTTACAAGTGAAGTGGGAGGAGGAAAATGCACAATTATAGCAGAGAAAGGACCAGTTGCTAGTAGAGCAACTTGAAGTACAGGAAAGAGTTCACAGAGCACTTCACTCTGTGACAATCATTGAAGTGAAAATTGAAGAATGTGTACCATAGTAGGTGGCACAACTTGAAGAAGTAATCCAACAACTTTAGTAGTGTATCGTAGATCTGGAACTTCATACCATGCCCGAGACTCCACAAGAAGTAAGAGATTTGAGGGAAGCAACTTCCCGTAGCGCAGTTGGTCGATTAAAAACCTTGGCTTTGGAATGTAAGTAGCTGAGTGCTAGAAGCGTCCAGACCTATGAGAACCTCACAGAGAACCCAGAATTGAAAACATTAGAAGCACAACTCTAAGAAGCAAAGCAGCATGTAGATACGCTATAGGCGTAGTTGAAGGCCTTGACCCCAATCGAGAGAATGAAGAAATTTCCAAAACAACGCACTACCCAACAACAGATACACATGTTTCAAAGTAAAGTGATGGAAGTCTCTCAACAATTTCAACCACTCCAAGAGAAATCATGCCAATTGTTCACTGAAGTTGAGATCCATGCATTCGAGCTTGAATAGGTTGTCATCACTGTAGAACAGTGCATGGAAGAACTAGTAAACGACGTAGTGATACAGGAGTTCACTGAGCAAGAGTTTGTTGCATTGTAGTAGTTTGAAGTAGCTTAGGCCAAGATCGAGACATTTGAAGTGGATTTGATCAGACCAGAGTGACTCGGGACAAGTCACAGGTGAGTGTTGGGGTCCTATTGGCCCTTGACCAATTTTTGTGGAACACTTGGTCACATTTGACCATTTTTGGACATCAACACCCTATCAAAGATGGAGCACCAGGAGAATAAGAGATCACAGGATCTCAGCCCACTTTTGGGGCCCTTTTAGGGTTTTGGGTTAATGTAATGGGAAAGGGATGTTGACCCATGGGTTTACCCATTTTTAGGCCTATGTTGTAAAGTATAAATAAGTAGCTAGGAAATATAAGAGGAGACGATGGCTTAGTGCTAGTGATTAGATCTGTGTGATTGAATGTAAATTCTCTATGCATGATTGTAAGAGGCTTGCAGAGCTGAGTGAAAGTGTTGTAAGTGCTGAGTGCATGGATTGTAAGAAGGCTCTGTGTTAGATCTACTCGGGGAAGGAGGATCTGGGGAGGCACGTGTAGATCTCCTATCCTATGCGGAGTACAATTTGAGCTCTATGTTGTAATCAGATTGACCAAAGCTAATAAAGAATAATAAGACTTTGTGGATGTAGCCCCAGGGTGGGGGTGAACCACATAAACCTGTGTATCATGCTTTGTGTTGTTGCTTCCTTGTGTTTTCACTATTTTGCTAAGTGTTATTCCATGATTAGATAGATTTTCTTATGCTTTGGGATTCTCTAGATGTATATGAATAGTATATCTGATGTGTATGAGAATGCTTAGTGTTGATCTATAGGATCTAATATGTTTTGTTGTTGCTAAGCAATGAAATATCTTATATCTGGGTAAGTACTGCGATGTTCTGTCTTGTCTGTGAAGTACAATAAGGGTGAATAGTGATTAATGAATGATGTTAAGTGATTTGTAAAGGATATAATCATAGATATGTGTCCCATATAAGGTTGCAGACATTTGAGTCTTGCAACCAACCCTTCCTCTACCTCGGGTGAGACTTCATCTCCTTCGCAATTTTTGCTAAAAGGGTTGGTAGTTAGGGATTTGTTGGTGCTCTCTTGAGCATTGAACCCTGGGTATGCCCCTGTGCCAACACTACTCCTGACAGGACATGGGAATCCATATCAATGGACTACATGTCAGGCCTCTTGTCCACCAAGCAGGGAAATGATTGTGTTTTTGTGGTTGTTGATCACTTTTCTAAGATGGCGATTATGGTTTCCTGAAAGAAGAGAATCACAGTAGAGGCCACTACCAAGCTCTTCTTTGAATGAGTCTGGGTACATTTTAGAATCCCAAAAACCATTATCTCATATCAGGACAGTCAATTTATTATCACATTCTGGTCGAGCCTCTGGTCACTGCTAGACACCAAGCTCACCAAATCCATGGCCTTCCACCCCCAGACAGATGGCCAAACCAAGGTTATAAATTGAATGATTTTGCATATCCTTCGCATGTATAATTCAAATCACCCTCGCACATGGGATGAGAGCCTTCCCTATGTCCAACATAGCTACAATCGAGCCCTGCATAGCTCAATCGGCCACAACCCCTTTCAAGTGGGGTTTGGATTCCAACCATTGGGTCCCATAGATGTTGCACTTCCCCTTGTGGTCACCTCGATTGACTCATCTCCTGCTCCAAGTGAATCTGACAAAGCCACTCAGTTCATTGAGAGGATCCAACACATATGCCAATAGGTTCAGGATATCCTATAGAATTCCAATGACAAGTACAAACAATGCCATGATCAACATTACATGCCACATAAGTTTCAGGTGGGCGACAAAGTTTGGTTGCACTTGTAGAAAGAAAACCTTACAATACCCCATCATAAGCTTCGCCCACTCTGTTATGGGTCGTACACTATCACCAAGGCCGCGGGGGATAATTCTTTTGAGCTCAAACTTACTCCTTTGCTTGGCCTACACCCAGTGTTCAATGTGGATCTCCTTCTCCCTTATTACCCACCATTATTGGACACCTCAGAAGTAGCAGAACAAATGACACCAACAAAGCTCAACCCCAACTGCATACAACAGGAATCCAATGATCAAATTGTGGACACACATATCAAGGGCACTTGACAACAAAGCATCCAACTTTATCGAGTCGTCAAAGAAGGGCAGCTCCTGCACCAAGGAAAGTGGCTCACCCGGGGCCAAATTCAGTAGAAATTTCCTCATCTGATGGGGGATATTAATGCAATGGATACCATTGGTTCCTAAGGAGGGAGGATTGATCCAAATGTATATCGGTGGCCACCCACCTTTTCCAACTGGCTCAAAACAATTTTCTAACAATTTTGGCAATTTACTATTTTTAGCAATTTTAACTTTCGGGGCCATTTTGAGGGCCTAAATGAAGGTTTTCTAGATCAAGCTCATCAATGATATCTAAAGGAGTGATTGATCCCCCAAAATTAATCTCCTCAAAAGTACCTTTCCAACAGGCTATCACACGCCTAGAACAAAGATCGTATGCAAAAGTTATGACCCCGGGAAGTTGATGTACTAACTTACCCAAACGGGGCCCACATGAATTTTGGTGCTTCATCTCCTAGGGTTAGGTTTTTGGATGTCTAGGGTTTTTGTCATTCTTTTTTATTGTAAAAATTCCTTCAGATCCTCATTGTAATCTTCTTCTTGTGAATGCACCTAGCCGTCACATCTCTTCTCAGAGATAAGCTGCCACCATTCCAGCAAGCTTGTTTCCACTACATTTTATAATTTCATATTATTTCGTTATTGAATAGAAAACCAATTTTACTGTATCTCTGTTATTTTGTGTTAAGAACCTGTTAATAATTTGTATTCATTTCATTCTTCTCATAAAATCTGGATCAACCATCCATCATCAAGGAGGACAAGTGGTGCAATATCTACAACTCCGAAAGGTCGTAGACCAGGAGGAGGTGAAATAGCTGAAGTAGATCCTGGTCGTTGATCACCAAGAGATATGTGTCAACATATTAGTAAATCTGGGGGAAATCACTTCAAGAGTTTCAATTGAGATTTGAAACTCCATTCAACTTGGAGAGTTGAAGGAGGTCTATATTGTCAGATCCAGAGGGACACGTAGTGACGGATTTTGAACTCTGGGGAAATCACTTCGAGGATTTTCAGTTGAGAATTGAAACTCCCGAAGCCTGGAGATCCAAAGGGCTGAAGTGAATTTCAACCATCATATCTAGAGGACAGGTGGAATGAATCTTTGGACTTCGGGTAAAGACCTGAAGTAAATCTCAATTGTTCAATTCAAGGGGACATGTGGAAAAAATCTGCACACTTCGAGGGAAAGTGAAAGTTGAGAATTGAAAAGTTTTGAAGCCCAAAGACCTAAAGGGATTGTAGTCGTCATATTAGAGGGAGAAACGCATTAGTGGATTACTAGCGCTGGATAAAAGAAATTGGGAAAAGAGTTGATATTTGAGATTTCTAAAGTCTGGAATCTTGAAACGATCAGAAACATTGATTGAAGAGGGCACGTGGCAGAAGATCTGTTATTACGAGAGAAAGAAATATTTGAGAGTTGAAAATTCTGAACGCTAAAGTCTTGAAGAAAATCACGTATGTTGATCTGAAAAGGGGTAGATCTGATCTGCAGAATTGAAAGGGACATATCTGAGTTGTCA
Source organism: Picea engelmannii (assembly GCA_009831015.1). Lineage (NCBI taxonomy): Eukaryota > Viridiplantae > Streptophyta > Pinopsida > Pinales > Pinaceae > Picea > Picea engelmannii. The sequence continues at coordinate 481,898 of ML777506.1, forward strand.
GTTTCGAAGAACCATTAAGATCGTGATATTGACAGTCACCTCACATTGCGGGGAAAGAAGGTGCTAGAGATTTAAGAAGTTGGGGGAGGGCTGTAATCGAGACCAAAGTTTTGGAAAAAGGAAACATGGTGGCTCGAGGTGAATTGTGGGGCGAAAAGTAGTTTGGTTCCAAACCACTCTTGGGCACACTCGCAATCACGTGTTTACGTGAGGTCACCGCCCAAGGTCACATCAAGGAGGGGCTTATTAGAGAAAGATCTAGCACCCAAACTATAATATTTTGCAAGCATGAAAGGGAAGGTCGCAGGTACCATAAGGCATATGCCAGAAATCTTAAAGGGCCTGTGTTTAGATATAGAACGAAACCATCAAGGTTTTAGAGAGTCGTTTGGCTCAGGAATAAGAGATCCTTGACTGAGAGGTCATTTATCCCTATGGGGGAGTAGGGGGGTTTCATCATAGCGATAGATTTGATAATGCCTTGGGCCATTATATTGTGTTACAAATACCTCGAATCCTTAAAAACCTTGAAATATAAGGCAAGAGATAGAGGAAAACCTTCACAAACTGACCTTAACAAGTGAATTTCCATAGAATTGTACTATTTGATGGATAAATAGTTTGTGACCTCTACAAAAAAAATATTCCACATACTTTAAGAAAATCACTCCAAACCTAATAGATGTAATTGTGACAAAAATAATAGGCCACTTATACTTCTATACATATAATAAGCAACTTATGTATAATTATGTGTCTATACATCTAGGGTCTCAGATTTTCCTTGAGAGTAAGAAGAGAAGTCCACCAAATATTTAGAGTGAGGATTAGTAAACCATTGACCAAGGTTCAAGTCCCTCATTGATATTATAACATCACCCCTCACTTTGGTAGTAGCACCACTAGAATTTTTGGTGTCATTCCTTATGGGCCCTCTTTGGTTTGTGGTTGTTATGCCCATAATAATTGCCAATCTTACTACTACTGCAACATATCAATATGTTAGGCCCTCTTTCGTTCATGATTATTGTTAGCACATATATTTGTATGGGGGGTGTTTTCCCCTTTAGGATTGGTACTTGGGTGGAAAAATGCGAGAAGAGGGGCTAAAAAAACCCACTTTTTGTCTTTATCCAAAGTAGGGGAGGTTGATTTGATGGCTTTGCCAGATCCCCTTCAACACCATCCATGTCCACCTGCCAATCTTCCCCGCAAGTATCCAACCAAACGCAGGTGGAAAATAAGAGGCCGCCATATTTTCCAGGTGCCAAGTCGACTTGGCCTCTTTCTGATCCCAATGAAGCAGTTGCAAAAGTGGGGAGGTGGTTGACCGTAAAGGCAGTTTGTCAGCCTAGGCAGTTTGAGCTTGTGTCTGACAGAAAAAATGCATGTGCAGTCTGTCCGAGGAGACACAAATGTCTGGCATTGGATGAGAAGCTCGAGCATGCCTCTATTGTTGTTGGTGTATTATTTTGAGTATATATATGTAGTTTTGAGTCATATTTAGGGGGGTCGATGGTTGAGCTCCCGCATTATATAATTTTGATGAAGTTATGGTTCTTCTGGTTATGTATTTGTATTTGAGACTTCTTGTTTAATGAAAGTCAACTTCCTTTCCATTTCTCTGTAACAACTATGTTATAACACTCGAGCATGGATGATCTAGTCGAGGGTAGTTATGTTGTTGTGATGTAGGCTTGATCACAGTGGCATCGCGACTAGTTTTAATCAATTCCCTTTGTTATTTTTTCCCTCTTACATTAGATGGTTTGGGAATGGAAGATCTAGTCGAGCTGTTGTAGTTGCAGGGTGATGAAGGTTTGATCATCATGCTACTGTAACTGTGTTGCTTGAACCATATTTCAGTGTCTGAAGATTGATCTCAAGATTTCTCTAGAGTATTGAGTTTTTCCTCTCTGATCTGTTGGAATGCCTGATTCCCATAGTAGTCTCATTCATCTTTCTTGCTAAGTCTTCCCTCTGCTCACATTTAAGCTTAACTTACTGACTAAAGTTGATCAAGACCTCACCTACTCATGCTTGTTGGTCCCAGTTTTCTGAGTTAAAATGATATCATCTTGAGTCTGTGCCCATTTGACCTCTTTAAAACCAACCTATGACATAAAACTATAATGGGTATTGGGCTTACCCTCTCTGCAATTGGAGGTTGAATTCTAGTGCTAACATTTATGGCATCGTTGTCGGGGAACGAATTGAAGACTTTTCCATGGGTAGAACGACAATGAGTTTCTGATTCTGAAGGTGCATCAAACATCAGAACCATTGAAGATTGAACTTGCACCTGGAAACTCCTCTGAGACGACTCCACTGTTTCAATGCAGCTGCTTCTAGATACACATGAATCTCACTGTGAGAACACAACGATTAGAGCTAGTCTTTGATGGTGAATAAATACCATACACACTCATTCTACACATCATTCACCTGGAAAATCCATGGTTGAAGAATCAATTGATGACTCCACTAGATCGAAGGTTTTCTCCCTTTAATTTCTCTATTGTTCCTAGTTTTCCCAATGTTGTTCCTACTCCAGATGAGTGGGGTGATTATTTCCCCATATTTAAAGAGCGTAAAGAGGACAAACCTTCTCATCATCTCTGTGAGTTTCATGAATTCATGCGTCAGTGGGAGATACATAATGAGGATGTATTATTAAATATGTTCATGTTATCATTAGAAGGAGATGCTCATGAATGGTATCACTCCTTACCCCATGCTAGCATCTCCTCCCTGGGAGAATTTCATGCAGATTTCAATAGGCATTGTCAAAAGTTTTATTCTTCTATGTTAATTTGTCATAATTGTTGTGAAGAATATAAAGATTGTGTTCAAGGTATGACTGTTTCAAATGAAAGCTTTGAGAATAAAAGTTGTGAGGATGAGGGGTATACCTCGGAGGAGTTGATAAATATCGTAAAATAACTTTCTGCAAGAATGGAAAAATTGGAGGCAGATCGTGCTTGCTTCTCTTATGAAGGAGATCCAGAGGATATTCTGGTCCTTGAAACAGATGTTTTTTCCAACCCTTCTTACGATGAAGAAGTGATTTCAAATACTGACCAAGAGCAACCAACTTTGGATTAATATCTCTATGAAGATGAAGAAGAGAAGATATTTTCCATGGTTCTTGTGTATGATTATTATGACTCTGATCCTTGGGAGAGCCATGAAGAAGAAGAGGAAGTGCAAGAGGGAAAATTCATCTTCTGTCCAGAGCCTATCAGTGAGAAACCATCACCAGGGACCAATCCTTCTGCATCGAATGTTCACCCACCTGTGCTTACAAGAGATATTCAGACCTGTGTGAGAATATGTGGATCCAATCGGGCTGCCTATTACAAATTTTATAGATTTTTCCACTCATTCGATGAGCTTGTCAACAAGTACAAGGAGTGGCATTTCCTTCATATCTTGGAGCTACCCAACTTGATCTCAACTTCAGACTTTGGAGAGAAGCTAAAGGATGTAACCGTTCTGTTGTGACAATTGCATTATATGTTTTTAATCACTGACATAGTAAATGGTCTTCCATTTAGGAAATTACTTGAATGGCTATGGTGGAATTTCTCTTTCACCTAGCACTGTGTAAAAAATCATTAGTCTAGTAATGTACATAAATAAGCTCCTTCTGAAGCCCATGTATTTTCTTTCATTTAGAGTTTTATTAGTCTGTAATACTCAGTAGGACATTTTTTGAGCTTGACTCCATAGCCCAACAGAAGGAAACTGGAGCTACTGAAGATCTTAGAGCTTCAAAGGGAGGAATATATCCCCCATGAAGCCTAATGTTAGCACATATATTTATATGCGGGGTGTTTTCCCCTTTAGGATTGGTCCTTGGGTGGAAAAATGCGAGGAGAGGGGCTAAAAAACCCACTTTTTGGCTTTATCCAAAGTAGGGGAGGTTGATTTGATGGCCTCATCATATCCCCTTCAGCACCACCCATGTCTTCCTTCCAATCTTCCTTGCAAGCATCCAACCAAGTGCAGGTGGAAAAGAAGAGGCCGCCATATTTTCCAGGTTCCAAGTCAACTCGACCTCGTTCTGATCCCAATGAAGTAGTTTTGAAAGTGGGGAGGTGGTTGAAAAATCATCTCCCCCATGAATGGAAAGTCAGAAGGTCTGACCGTAAAGGCAGTTTGTCAGCCTAGGCAGTCTGAGCTTGTGTTTGACAACAAAAATGCATGTGCAGTTTGACCAAGGAGACACAGACGTCTGGCATTGGATGAGAATCTCAAGCATGCCTCTGCTATTGTTGGCATATTATTTTGAGTATATATATCATGTAGTTTTGAGTCATATTTAGGGGGGTTGATGGTTGAGCTAGGCTCCCGCATTGTAAAGTTTTGATGAAGCTCTAGTTCTTCTGGTTATGTATCTGTATTTGAGACTTCTTGTTTAGTGAAAGTCAACTTCCTTTCCATTTCTCTGTAACATCTGTGTTAGAACACTCAAGCATGGATGATCCAGTCTAGGGTAGTTATGTTGTTGTGATGTAGGTTTGATCACAGTGGCATCGTGACCAATTTTAATCAGTTTCCTTTGTTGTCTTTTCCCTCTTACATTGGATGGCTCAGGCATGGAAGATCCAGTCGAGCTGTTGCAGTTGTAGGGTGATGAAGGTTTGATCATCCTGCTACTATAACTGTGTTTCTTGCACCATATTTCAGTGTCTAAATCTTGATCTCAATATTGCTCTTGAGTATTCAATTTTTCCTCTCTGAGTTGGAAGGCCTGATGCCCATAGTAGTATCATTCATCTTTCTCTCTAAGTCTTCCCTCTGCTCACATTTAAGCTCAAATTACTGACTGAATTTGATCAAGACCTCACCTACTCGTTCATGTTGGTCTCGATTTTCTGAGTTAAAACGATATCATCATGAGTCTACGCCCATTTTCCCTCTTTAAAACCAACCTGTGACATAAAAATTTGATGGATATTGGGCTTACCCTCTCTGGAATCGGAGGGTGACTTCTAGTTCTAACAATTATTATGTTCATATTTATTTCAATTATTAATACTACAACAACAAATCATTATGTTGGTACTTTGTTCCTCATTAATATCCATGCTTATCCATTTTTTTCTTACATAGAAACTTTTGGAAACATGAAGACTTCGAAATTTATGTTTTCCAACTTTGGATAGAGTTACTAGACCTGGAGTTATTTCATTTTTTTAATTGATCCCACCTTGCTAACTCAAAGGGAGAATGGATTTCTTGATCCTTTGTGCACTCTCTTATTTACATTAATTCAAGGAGTTGGATTAATGGTAGTTTCCCCATAATTATATCCTCCCAAATCTTGGTTTGTTTTCAATTTCTAGGAACCTAGTTCAAGTGTTAATTTCCAAAAATGAAGACCCCCTCCCCTCCAATATTGATTGATATAAGCTTGTCTTCCACCCTTCCTTTTTTCCAAACACCAATATCCATAATATTTTTTCCCCTAATGCTAAATTTATAAGCAATGGATCTTTAGTATTCCACCCTATGTTCTCCTTAGTATCCCTCACTATACTCCTATTGATTAGATGGACTTTTTGGTGTTGGTCTTCCCCTCTTTTCTAGAGGAAATTTTGGATATCTCTCCCAAATTGTTGTGTTATCCCAATTGGAGATAGCATAATTGATCATTGAAACATTTGTAAGGATGATAAGACTAATCTAATAACAACCACTCTTTTGGTTGGATTTACCCACTTGAAGCCCCATTGTTGCATTCTTATCTTGATTTTTTAGACGATGTGTTTCCACTCTGTTTCTTTTGTATTTCTCAAAGTTAATCCCATGTATCCAAATGCTATCCAATTTATAAGACAAGGGAACTCTAAGATTCTAGTTATGGATTTCAGTTGTTTGGGAGAGGTGTTCCACCCATACACATGACCTTTTTCTTTGTTAATATGACTGCCTAAAACATTCATGAATTGATCCAACACTAGCTTAAATATCTCAACTATTATTGTTGATTCTCTCCACATTACTAAGATATCATCAACAAAATGCAAACAATGTATTTATTTATATCCTTTGACTATTGAAATTCCCTGTAAGTTTTCAAATATCTTCTCTTGATCTAATCATCTACTTAAGGAATCCATCGTTATGATGTAGAGTGGTGACAACGAGCTACCTTGCCTTAAATATTTTCACTCTAAAAGAAAGAGGTGGTTTTGCAGTTCACCAATGAGGCTATTCAAGGACAACCAATGCAACCCTTTATCCAAATAATAAAGGGATTTGGAAAACCAAACATTTGTAAGACATAAAACATAAATGAATGATGTACCCTATCAAATTCATTTGCCATGTCTATTTTAATGAGCATCTATTCTATTTTGAGGACTCTCTCCTCCCTTAATTTGTATGAAAGGTGAGGGATGCCTACAATACAAAGTGGACCTAGTGTAATACATGAAAAACCTAACTAGAGGAAGATATGCCTACATGTGGAACACTCAAACTCTAGGTGACACATGTCAAGCTCTAATGTGTGGATAGTATAATGTTTATTCTGGTATGTATGTTCTTCAATTTTAATTCATTAATTTTGTAGTCAAATATTATATTCCTTACATTAAGATGAATTTAGTTGATACATTTCATGCTACAAATATAATTTACATCAAACCATTGTAATTTCTTATGTGTACCCATCGATTTACCATTAAATTGAAGTTAATGCACGAAACAAAAGTCTATCTAGACTTGGGGAATTTACTACAAAAATTAAATTATCAGGTAGACAAGGCTACCATTCATTTCTACTACTTTACATATCAAAACCTTGTAAGACATTTAGGGACTCAAAAACGAAAAATATTAGGTAGGTCATTCAATTTTAGGCACAAACATATTAAAATAGGTTGCAAATTTATGAAAAACTAGCTAGTTCCTCACACGTGTAGAGGATCTGATCTCTAAAATAAGCCTTAAATTATTAATGCTTCTTCAACATCATCCATAAAGAATATTTCATGTCCATGTACCTCCACAAAGTGCTTAAATCCTTTTCCCAAATGGATCCCATTATTTCAACTTTTGAATAAAGAAGCCAATCCTTTCAAACTTTTTGTTTACCAATACCATCTACCATAGTCCTTTTTTTTTTCTTATGGGAAGTTGAATTGCCCATGATTGTTACAATGCATTTCTTGTTTCCATATCTTCTCACAACAAGAACAAACAAACAAACCAAATTCCTTCGATAATTTCTGATTGAGGGTTACATACAATACTTCCTTGCTCAATTATGGTGCATAGATCTATGTATAGACATAAATCAAATCTTGCAGTCACAATATGATTAGTGAAGAAAGCTTAAATAAAGAGTAATATGATTGAAAGGATAATGGATGAGTGGGTGTATACAAGGGTTTGTAAGTAGTGAATTTTGGTTAAACACTGAGGATAAATATGAGATAGAGGGTGCCAAAGGTATTTTCATAGCAGTTTTATGCATGTATGATCTAGGTGGATATCGGGGGCCACCCACCTTTTCCAAATGGCTCAAAACAGTTTTCTGGCCATTTTGGCAATTTACTATTTTTAGCAGGTTTTAACTTCCGGGGCCATTTTGAGGGCCTAAATGAAGTTTTTTTTTTTAGATTGAGGTTCTCAATGTTAGGTAAAGTCATGATTGAGCCCCCAAAATGAATCTCCTCGACGATACCTTTCCAACGAGCTATCACACGCCAAAAACGGAGATCGTATGCAAAAGTTACGACCCCGGGAAGTTGATGCACCAACTTACCCAAACGGGCCCCAAATGACTTTTGGCGCTTCATCTCCTAGGGTTAGGTTTTTGGATGTCTAGGACTTTTGGCATTCCCGATTATTGTAAAAAGGCCTCTAGAGCCTCATTGTAACCATCTTCTTGCGAATGCGAGTAGCCGTCACATCTCTTCTCAGAGATAAGCTGCCACCATTCTAGCGAGTCTTTCACTCTGTATTTTTACAGTCTCTGTACATTTCTTTCATTAATAGAAATCGTGTATTACTGTATCTCTATGTTTATGGTTTCATCTCTGATATACTTCTATTATATTACTGGATATACGCGATATCTCTGTGCATTTCTTTATTATATCTCCGCTCTCATTTCGTGCCGAAAATAATCCGGATCAATGTAGCTTGCAATCGACATATGTATCGATTGTGTTAGTGAATATAGTTACACATGTATGTAACTATTTCCATGTTGCTTTTTTTATTCCTTCAAATCACACAAATATTGTTCATGGAAGAGTGAGAGAATTTCTTAATGAGGTGTTTAGGTCATCTTAATGAGGTATTCATGGGAGAGTGAGAGCATTTCTTAATGAATCATATTTATGAATTAAGAGATTGTTGTAGCCTTCTACAAATGTTTGTTAACTATTTCTCTCGTTCGATGGAGTGTAGGTACAACCAAACAAGTAATTGTCATATATGTCCTCCTTGAGTGAGGGAATTTCAGGAAGACTAGAGGAAAGTGAGACATCTGGTAGGCCTAAAAGAGGGATATCAACTAGATGTCAAAAGATTAGAATAAAATTCCATAAACGAATGGAATGTTTTCTCGCGGAAGGGGTGTCATGTTTTTATGATGATGAGACCATAGGTGACATCGAGGTTCCCTTGAGGTACAAACATCAAGTGAAACAATGGGTACCCAAGGATCTTCCTCACCTAAACACATATCTTTATGTGAATGAGGGGATATTTTGGATTGCACCATCATCATTATACAGTTTGGGGTTGTTTTGCATGGATGCCATAAAGTTGGGTTACTATATATGTACTAAATTGATGGGGTATGTCAGACCCTACTACAATTACAAAGATTGGATGCGGTTGGTACAATATACACGTAGTATGCGCATATATGTAGTGCCTGCAAATTATTTACAACTAAAATACAATAATCAAAATAAAGGATTGAGTATGTACATTGACAGAAGGCCAAACGCATTAGGGAATAATGTAAGATTTATAAACAATACACAACCTATGCCTACAAATAAACAACCCAATTGCTTATTTTAGGGGCATGAAGGAAACCATGTTTTCGTGTGTACCATAAAATCAATAGTTGCAGGGGAAGAGTTGTTTATCAATTACAATTTGAATCAAATGGATACAAACGTTGTTACTATGGGAGTGGTAAATATAACATTTCACAAACGTGTAATTAATGAATCTAATAACTTATGTTTTTGTTAATTAATTTTTTTTGTTAATGTTTCATTTCAATACAAGAAATATAAGGAATATGTTTCATTAAATGACACCATCCTCTAAGCAGTAGGTATACCCCATTTTTAATTATGTTTTTTGAAGAGTCTATTGGTTTCATTTCGATATTAATGGCTTCAATATTTTTGTTGCAGGTTGTTGATCGGGGAAAGTCCCTCATGGATAAGATGACACCATCATCAGGGCAATAGGTACACCCTATTGTAAATTGTACAAATTAAATATAAGCAATGTGTTTTTTAATTATGTTTTTTTGAGAGTCTATTGCTTTCATTTTGATATTAGTGTTTTCAATATTTTTGTTGTAGGTTGCGCCTAACTGAGGAAAGTCCCCAATAGATCATAGGAAACCATCCTCAGCCCAGCTGGTATAACCCATAGTAATTATACAAATTAAATATGTTGTATTATTAATTTTTTTGATGAGTCTATTGGTTTCATTTCGATATTAATGTTTTCAATATTTTTGTCAAGGTTGCACTTGATCGGGGCAAGTCCCTGTTAGATTAGAGGAAGCCATCCTTGACCTAGATGGTATAACCCATAGTAATTGTAAAAATTAAATATGCTTCATTATTACGCTTTTTTGATGATTCTATTGGTTTCATATCGATATCAATGTTTTCTATATTTCTGTCACAGGCTACGTATCCATTAGCAGAGAAATACATAGAAATGGACGTGGATGAGATAATGTGCGATGATGACATTGCATAATCACTTAACCCCTTTCATATGTTAAAGAAGTCTGTAAAATAAATAAATGTGGAAATCCTTCGTTTGGTATTCATTTAGCCACAATCAGAGGAGATTAGAGAAAAGATTGAATCGTTTGATGATGAGAGCTTAGTCATTGAATGTAATATGGGTGATATTTAATTAGAAGATAAATTCATTTATGGTTTTATATTTTCTAATTGTATATTTCATGAACTAAAATATGGTTTGTTTTTACAAGCGTTTTTGCATCCACATAATCTTGGTGAGGGGCATGCTACTATTGTTGATGCTACTGATGTGTCTTCACATCACGAGCATCTAACCCCATGTGAATCTAAAAATTTTCCATTTTTGTCAACTGAACAGTCGACAACAAACAACATGACACCCTAGAGGGAAGATGTGGGTACACCCTCTACTGCTCTATGCATGAAAGATCATGCAGAACAGAGTCAGGGGGTCGTTGCATCAAAGAGTAGTATTGATATTTCTCAAGCAACATTTCTTGGATCTTCTCGTGTTATTAGCATAAGAACAATACATACCATATTTTTTGTGGATGAAAATATCGTTCCCATAAAGATAAAGAAGATCCCAAGTATTTAATTTTTTTTTAACTATTATATATAATATGATTGAAAATTACTCATAGACCATTCTATTTAAACTAATGATGACATGATCATTTTGCTGGAAATGATTTTTTTAAACATCTAAATGATTGGTCACTAGAGATATTTTGGCCCACCATCTGCACAGGGTGGGATAAACAAAGAAAAAATTTAAAAGATGAGCTCATTAATCGCTTGATTGGGTTGTTCAGTGCTGAGACCTTCAACTGAGTGGAGGTCCTCAAAAAATCCGACCAACATATGAATATTGTGAGGGAACAATATAAGGTTCATCTATAAATGAAACCTAGGTATGAGCACCATACAATGATTCTAGTAAGGGAGTGGAAATCCCTGTTGGATAATGGAAGCGAGAGGGATTTAAGAAAATAGGGAAAGCTACCACCGAGCACAGGAAGGTATGCAATACTTTTAACAATGTAATTGTATGTTTATTACTCTTTATTTTTACATGAAATTTCCAACATCTAACATATTTCAAACTTTTCATAGTCTTCTAGTCACATCAAAGGAAACAAAGGCCAGACTAGAAAAGAATGGAGAGAACAAGATTGGGCCTAGTGGTTATTCAAATCTGGTGGCACAAATTGTAGGTATCAATAACTCAAATATTGTATCCAAATAATAAATTGCATATAAATTTGTTTGTATTTCACCATATAAGATAAATTGATGATCTTATGCAAAATTATAGGTCGATCGGTTCAACGAAGTGCCAACGGAGGACGAATTGAGGCTTGGCTTCCAACATGACTTTGCAATTGTTGTTGAATGCCAAAAAATATTGAGCATTAGGCCAACAATCTTCCAGTGATCCACCATGCATGCAGGTAAATAATATCAACAAAGTTTGTTTAAGATTGAGTACTTGTGCAGTATATTCATTATTAATTTTGGCCATAAAATATTGAACCTATTTGTTTTAAGAAGGAAATCCACAATACACATAATTCCCAGGATGGAGAATGAAAGGACAATGAAGGTCATGATGTGCATCCTAGTAATGGATGTATTCATGTGATACAAAAAACTTAGTATGAATTACAGTTGAAAATATTTAATTGCAAATAGTGTATTAATTTTAATCTTTGATATTTCAACTCGATATCATGCAAAGGGTCATCTTGTACAAGATGATGAAACTAGACAAGTAGATGAAGTACATGATGTGGCCCCATAAGGTAAAGAACACTACTCTAATATTGTTTTTATTAATGAAATACTTGTAATGATATAAAAAAAGAATATAAATTTCTGTGGTGAGTAGTTTCGAGATTAATTGCCGGATAATCCACAGTTGGTGTCATTTTTGTCATCGACGTTTCGAATCTGAATCATGATTCATCATCATCATGAATCCCGATTCGGATTCGAAACGTCGATGACAAAAATGACACCAACTGTGGATTATCCGGCAATTAATCTCGAAAATATAAATTTAACATTTCTTCATTATTGTAGTAGTTCCTAGCACCTTACAAAAACATCCACGTCGTGAGTACACAACCCAATAAACAATAAGACAAGCTACAGAGGTGACCAAAACAACTAATATAGATGTTGTAGAAGATGATCGGTTGATTCTGAATTTGTGAAAATAAAAAAATCCAAAAAGGAAGTGATTGGAATAACATTATGACATATTATTTTTGATAATATAAACTAATGTCATGAAATATTTGTTTTCTATGAATTAATGAATGAATGTTATAAGTACTTAATGAATGAATGATGAATGTTTCTTTATAACAAAAAACAAATATTTGCACACAAATTCATTTATTTTCAAGTGCATGCATTGGGTATGGGGAATTGAGAGTGATGTGAGGGCGGGGGGGGAGGGGGGCATATGAGTTTCCACCTTCACGTGGTTGTCCTTTTTTAGTAAATAATATTAAACTATTCTTGAAACAAAGAGAAGCTCAGTAAGGTAATGCTCTTTATTCTTATGTATTATATATTCGTGTAAATTTTGAAATGAATGTCTATTTCTTAAATTCTTTATCATAAATTTAACATTTCATGGTTCATTGATTTCTATAGGAATTCACACTAGGAATTTCAACTAAACAATAGCCTATGTGGATAGGTTGCATAAATCGTAAAAAAATGTACATAATTAATACTCATGAATCTGTCTTTTTATATGTTGTTTTAGTTATTTACCTTTCATGTGCATTGTAGTTCTTTACTTCATTTATTATACGTATTTTATTTCATTCATTCATGACTATATGCATATTTACCTTAACAAATATAATTATCACTTTACCCTACCAACCCCTACCTTACCTTGCTCTCACCTTCCAACCCTAACTTGATGTAACATGTCATGATCATCTTACATACCCTATCTTTTCTTACCCTACCAAATCAACCTAACTTAGCCTACCCTTAGTCTAACTAAAACTAAATTAACTGTGTAGTATATTGTATCCCATGGGCACCATTGATGGTGTGTACCATTTCATGCCAATAGGGAAGCTTACATGGAACCAATATTGTTGTAATTTTTTTTTTGTTTTAAAACCCATTTTTAACCTCAAAATTTCTCTATTGTAAGTGATTCAAAGAAATAAAACTTTGGTTACAGATTAGGGAACCTTTTTTACTTTACATCCATTAATGATAAAAATAATTTGGCACCTTGGAGTGGTGAACCATTCATAGAGCAGGGCCAAAAGAGTTGTTGGCCCTAATCTTTTGTACTACTTCGCAAGGGGCTATGGCATTATGTACTCAATAAAACTCGATTAGTTGGATATAAATCAAACTAAATATCTCATGTCACAAGGGACTATGGCATTATCTTATCAATAAAACTTGATAGGTTGGGTTCAAAGAAAACTAAAGATATCACATACATAAATTTTAATCTACACTTTATCTCCATAAGGTAAGAAGAGTATCTTTTAGGGACTTCGAAGGATTGGGTTGTGGATCATAAGAATCCTGAATTGGACACTAATTTTCCCAATTTTTATTTGGGTGAAGGTTCTTCTTCATTTGAAGTAGAGGCTTCTTCAGGTTCGACCCCACAAGGAGCTTTCAATTCCTCTTGTGCACCTAAGAGAACTTGTATATGATGATGTACAACTTGCTGATCATTTGTTTAGAGAAATAAATTTCCCTCATCCTCCCATGTATTAAGCGTTCATTATTGGATTACTGAGAGGGGGGGTGAATCAGTAATAGAGAAATTTAATCCTTGTTAACCATATAATCCAAGTTTTATATCAATGAAGCATTATCATCCAATAACTGCAAAGTAAATAAGCAATGAACAAATGAACAATCATGCACATACACATTACACCAGTGTTTTACGTGGAAACCCAAATCGGGAGAAAACAATAGAATGCTTTTTCTTATATGTCTTGAAGAATTACATTCATTGGAAGCACCAAATTCCTTTGTTTTCTAGCTGCAACTGGAAGGAGGCTCCAACCCCCTAGTTTCTCATACTACAACCTATAGGACGCTCCAACTCCCCAATTCTCTGGCTACAACCAGAAGGAGGCTACAACCCCCTATGTTCTCTGGCTACAACCAGAAGGTGACTACAACCACCTGTCCTTGCCTCGTCCAACCACCCTGAAGTAGAAGTAGAATGATGGAACCATTTTCACACTATCACTGTGAGATATATCGGTGTAAACCTGTACCAATAAATCTGAACCGTGCATCAACCTGTACCTCAACCTGTAATCAACCTGTACCATAAACAAGTGTATCAACCATGCACCGACATGTACCAAACAATTTGTAATCAACCTGTACCATAAA
>ML777506.1:500147-512871 GCA_009831015.1 Picea engelmannii
TTTTGTCGGATTCTTTTCATCTTCCTCTTCTACTTCCTTTTCATCTTCTGCTTCTTCTTCGGAAGACTATTCCATTGATTCATTTTATTCTTCCTTTGATTATGTTATGCATGTTTCATTAATTTTTACGTTGATTCTTTCCACAATTTTGTTCAATCTCAGATTGTAACACTTGTATGCTTTCCTTATACTTGAGTAAACAACAAGTAATCCTTTTTCCACACGAGAGTAAAACTTTCCCATTCTTCCATATTCTCTTTTGATGTAGCATTTGCTTCCAAAAACTTTGAAGTGCTTCACATTTGTTGGTCTTCCTTTCCATAGCTCATAGGGAGTTTTGTCAGTGTTGTTTCTGAGAATTACTTTGTTTTGAATGTGAATTGTTATATGCATTGTCTGTTTCCAAAAAAAATCTGTCAATTTGTAATCCATTAGCATTGTTTGAGCCATTTCTTATGTAATTACCATCCATTACGATAATGTTCCTTTGTCTCTGAACTACTCTCTGTTGAAGGAAAATCTCCCTACGGACAGGTAGATCTCCTTTTGAGAGCTAGAATCTTAAATCTTAAGACAAAAGGTGCTTAACATGGACATTGACTTCCTTTTAGATCTAGATAAACTAATGTGTGAGGAGGAAGGAGAAAACAAGTACCTTTTTACCGGTGTTTGTCTCTGCATAGTCCGAGTTGAGCTCCAATCTTGAACTCCTCGATAAGCCCTGTAGACAAACAAAGATACAACCAACTTCCTACTCTACTGAGGTTAGCTTGAAATAGATCTATCTATTAGAGACAAATTCATGTGAGATCAAACACAGACTTGAAAGAAACAGGCCACACATATTATATTAATGAGAACAAAAATGAAGAAAACTTACTATCATAGATGTGATTGCAACAACTTCATCAAGTTCCCCTTGTCCAAACCCTTGCTTAAACAATCCACGCACAAAATGATGATGCTCCAAATGACTTACCACTCATGAGATCATAAATTTGGTATAATTCTCAATCTCCCTTCCCCCTCCTCCATGGAAATCCCTCATTATATAAGATTTGGAGACTTAACCACCATGGAGAGAATATCTCATCAAATCCACTAAGAAAGGGATCTCTAAGATATTTAGGGAGAAAATATCTCTTAAGGATTTTGGGGAGAAAATATCTCTCAAGGATTTTAAGGAGGAAATATTTCAACCATCCATGAGATCCTCCACCTTCCCTAAAAAATAGGAAACCAAATGTAAGGTGGATCCTCACTCTTAATTACTTTCTTTTTCATGAATATTAATAATAATTCATGTGCACTTGATTCTCTTACTTAATCAATTTCTTTTGCATGAATATTAATAATAATTCATGTGTACTTAGTATTTCTTCCTTCATGTAATATATCCCTCCTCCACATTGACTAGGCATTGTGACATAGGTTATTCCATGGTGTCAATGTGTATGCGACACTTATATGACACTTTACGACACTTAGGGTGAGGTACCTAGGTGTGCAAATTTCATGTGTAATAGAATGCCCCCTAAAGTGTGACGTTAGAAGAGAGAATGATGACCAAAACACTTTACAAATAGTTAAAGCAAGGGTGTATATGTAGAGAACTCGATAGAAGCTGCAAACAAACATCCAACAAATATTATGACATGTTTCAAACCCAAGGCAGGCATACCTATGCTTGGGTGATAAAGACTTGCAAGATATGGCCGCCATAAAATACACTGCAGATCCATGATTATATTGACAAAATGGTATAGCCATTGAAGATACACTGTGGATATATACTCCCATGACCTGAATTGATCATAGCCATGAAGAATACACAATGGATCTACGAGATGACAAGACATATCCATGACCAATACAAAGTGGATCTATGTGACAGTATATGTGTCATTGTTCAAGAGAAACTCTGTCGCAACCTGGGCAAAGTGCATATTAGAGTGATCACTCAACCCAGGGTCTTGTTACTGATCTCGATGTGGTATGAATCTAACCATGTGAATAGATGTCTTGATGTCAAACATGGCATAAACCACTTGATTACCGGTCAATGATGTAAACTGTTAACAAGCACGAGGGAAATCACCATTGATATCAATGATTCCCAAGGTACCCTAGTACATTCCAATGAATGTGAATGGATGAGATGAATTCGAACATCCATGGAATCATCCAATCAGAGGTCAATGATGTAAACCCACTGTCGAACGTGAGGAGGCTTGCCATTGAGGCATGCAGGTCCCAAAGTACTAATTGGTTTCTAAGTCTAGTTCCTAGATAATGTGTTGAAGTCGACAGAAATAGACTCGTCGAAGGAGGGCCTTGATGTATCCCCCATCAATGACACAAAACAGACACAGAGATGTAATTGGTATATCAAATGAACATGGACTGACATGGGTATTAAGAAAATATATTTTTGATGGCTGACTCTCGAGGCAGATACTTCCCTTGAACACTAAGGCACAACAGCAGAAACATGACATGGACCAAAACATGATAATGCAGTGGATACTGTGACTTTCGTCGGGTGACCCAAAGGAGTAAGAAAAACTCAGAGGATTGGTTCAGTGTAGAGGTTCAGTAGATTAAGATGTGCATAAAGACAAAGTGTCATGTTCAAGGGCGACTCTAAGAGTTGCTGGTAATGTTCTCAAAAACTGCTTGGCTTTCTTCTTTCAATTTTTTCCCCCATCCAGATAGACGAGTACCTCTTTTTAATTTAACGAGCTCGAGGAGGGTAACACATTATTGATATAACTTACCTTCGATAAGTTCCTCTTCCTTTGTTTAACGAACTAGAAGAAGTAAGGGTTCGATCCCGTATGGGCCTGTCGATGTTTGTTTAACGAGTCCAAAGATAGAAAACTCGAAGGTTTTTCATGATTATAGAGTGTGGAAAAAAACTTAAAAGAGAACTCTCTCAATTCCTTTTTCGTAAAGTAGTCTGATGAGACCGAAAAAGAGATAAATTATCGTTCAACAGATGTTTTCTTCAAATACTTTAACAAGCGTGAAGAGAACAAGGTTTCTCGGCAATCTTTTCATGTTTAGAGAGTCTGAAAAGAACTTAAAGATGACTCCAATGTTGTCCTTTTTCATAATGTTAGTCTCACGAGGCTGAAAAAGAGATAAATTATCACTCAAAAGATGCCCTTTCAAACCTTTTAACGAGTGGGAAAGGAAGCAATATCACTCGGTAATCGTTTCATGTTTAGAGAGTCTGAAAAGAGCTTAAAGACGACTCCAGGGAGTTCCTTTTTCGTGTATCCATACAGGTCTAAAAATGAGATAAAAGTTTACCCAGATGCATTCTCATGTATTTACAAGCAAGATAAATAACAAAGACTAAGCTCATTATGCTCCTAGCTTGAAAAGCTAGTGGCTTAACTCCAAAATGATCATCAAAGGCTGGAGACATGCCCTCCAAGCTTCAATTCATTCACCTACTTTGAGGTTGTCACCAATTTCTCTACTGGATGAGAAAAAGGAGAAGGGTAGATAAAAAGAAGGTTCAAGAGAGGTGATTGTTTCATTTTTTAATGAGCTTGACATAGGAAAAGAACTATTCTCAGGGTTCTGAGTTTGATCCCCATATTGTTGTTTCATTTTTTAACAAACTTTCTATAGAGAAGAAAACTATGCTCAAGGCCCCTGTTTCATTTTTTAACGAGCTTGCCAGAGAGAAGAGAAACTATGTTCATGGCTTCTTCTTGATCATGGCTTCCAAGAGAATAACGCTCTGGAAGGATACCATGTCAAGGGACAGAACTCGGTCATGGATTCCAAGAGATCTTCACTGGATGGAAGATAATCACTCTGGAAGGGACATATGTCAAGGGTCGTGACAGGGGTAAGGAGATCAGACTCCAATATCCCTATTGAAGAAATCACCATGTCAACTAAGAGATCCAAATCATCGAAATTTGAAGGTATGGGAGACAACGCCACATAATTAACATGCGACAGGGGCGATACTGTCTGCATATAAGAACTATTTAGGGAGGTAATCTCGTCAAAACCGATGAATGAAATTTGATTAATAGTCATAATTATTCCATCGTAATGGAAATATATCCCATGGAAAAGAGTGGACACAATAGATTTCATGGCATAGACATAATCCCGCCCAAGGAGTAAAGTGAAATCCAAGGGGTCTCGGACTACCATGACATCAATAAAAATAGTTTTCCTTCCCAAAGTTACAGGAAACTGAAGAAGGGTCCCTAAAGGTTGACTAGTTCTTCTGTTAAAAACTAACAGATTTTGTGTAACGGTGCAAGTTGCAGACAACCCAAAGTGTACCAAGCAACATAAGACAAAATACTAATGGATTCACCTTCATCTATCAGCGTTTGAGGAACATCTCGACCACAAACTTGTACTACAATCTAGAAAGGAATGTGAGAGGGAAGATGAGCTCTAGTTAGCACACCCCAATCAAAAAGGATGGTCTCATTACTTGGAGGGGGTTTTGTGGGAGAATGAGGAATGCCCCCCGACATGGTAGATTATGTATCAACGAGAAAAACATGGGCAGTATCGAGTTTACTCTCTAGAGGGAGAGTAGGATCAACTGATGCTTGGATTGAATCGACCAATGGTGGACTTGGATCGACGACTTTGGCACTCTTCAGAGGAAGAGTGGGATTGACTGATGATGTAACTAGAGAAACCACTTGGGCACTTTTCGGATGAAGGGTGGGACTGACAGAGGAAGAACTGGATCAGTCACTTTGGCACTCTTCAATGGAAGAGTGGGATTGACCGATGATGTAACTAGAGTAACCACTTTAGCACTCTTCAGATGAAGGGTGGGACTGACCGAGGAAGGGACTGGATCAGTCACTTTGTCACTCATCAAAGGAGGAGTGGGATTGACCGATGACAGAACCGGTTCGACCACTTGGGTTTCATTCTCCAAGGGGAGAATAGGGTCGACGGGCGGAAATGGATCGACTGCTTTGGTGTCACTCTCTAACGGGAGAGTGGGGTCAATTGAGGATGAAAATGGATCGACCACTTGGATTACACTCTTTTGATGAAGAGTGGGGTTGATTGAGGATGGAACTGGATCAAGTACTTGGGTTTGTGGTTCAATCGAGGAGGAAACTAGATTGACTACCTAATCAACTGGACTGACCGGGGATGGAATTAGATTGACCAATCCATCAACTAATGATGGGTTGGGGGAAAGCTTACGATAACCCTTTGGAAGTTGAATTTTTTCCAAAAGAGAAGAAGCCTCATCCATGTGAGGACAAAGGTGAGAGTAATGATCACCCTTGCATAACATGCAAGGAAACTTGACAGCTGCCTTCTTCTTACCAACCTTAACATCACTAGTTGATGGGGTATCATCGGCATGACCGACAAAGGCCAATGACATGGAGGACCACATTTCTAAGACCTTGGGAACACCAAATCAATCCCTCAGAAAATGGTCACCCTTACAAATACTGCAAGGGAATTCGGGTTTCAGATTCTTCATTTTAATCTTGTTGACCTCATCAACACTCCCAGTACTATTAACAGTAGTTGGTTGCTTAGAGCCAACATCTAATGTTGTTGGGGCCTTGGTACTTTTCAAGCTCTTCTTCTTCTCTTTATGTTTCTTCTTCTTCTGATCAACCTAGCTACTTTCTTTAGAGCTTTCTCTAGGCGAAGAAGGAGAAATGGAAAGAGACTTAATGGGTGAAGAAGGTGAAAAGTCGACCTGAGGTTGATGTGTGGGTGGTGTACTAACATTTAAAGTATTAGGTGCAGCTGAAACATTGGGAAGATTCGAGATCACTGGAGTGGGGAACAACCAAACTGGTAATCAGATGGTGAGTGCCAGAAGACTTAGTGTGGCAATGTACAGAGGACCAAAGTTTCCAAATGAAGGAAAGGTATAAGGTTCCCTGGGAGAAGGTTCTCCTCCATTGGTACTCTTGGGATTCGATGCCATTAACAATGAATCGACCTAAGGTCCACTAAGTAAAACAAGCAACACATGCTATGAATCTGAGAAGCAATCAATCAAACAAACCTTCCTCTGATGAAACCACTAGTTGGTGATGAAATCCAATGTCACAAGATCAAAATAGGAAGGGGTGGGGATAGAGAGGGTGGATCAGTTACATTGGTGACCTGCTTAATGGACTTATGCCTTGGTGCAAGATTCCATGCAGTAATTGTGGATTTACCCTCCAAGGAGCTAGAGTGAGTTTGACCAATGTCTGTTCTAGGGACAATGAGAATTACCTTCACTATCACCTTGTGTAAGACCCTAAATATTGTGGCTACTAAGGTCAGCAACTCGAAGTCAGCCCCTGGGTGGGTACAGTCGATAGTCCAGTCCGAACGTAAGGGCAGGGTATCTAGCCCGAAATAAACTTGAAAGGATTCCACTCAACATTGTGGGTATACCTTCAAGCGACCCCCATAATACGATTTGACTGCTACAATTAGTCAAACCATGGAGGGATGATCTCCGTATCTTTCCCGAGTGCGACCTCGTGCGTAACCACTGTGTGAGAGGGGGATCCCAAAAATCCTATACGAAAATTGGATTTCACTCTCCCTACCGCAAGATACTAAGTTTGTTTGATAGCTTTGGAAATTTATCCTTTCAACCTATTCCAAATCCCTACACCTTAAACTAATGTAGGTTTGCTACCAAAAAATATAAAAATGTTTAATCAATTTTTAGTTTAGCGCTTGATTTTTAAGGCTGTTGTTACTCAAAAGGAAAATGGCATGGACAATATGGTGTTTTGACCAACTTGAAATTTACGCAAAGAGATGAAGATGCAATCTTTTCATTTCTATGAAATCTATGCTACGAGAAGGAGAAAACATTCATCATTTCAGATGCACAATGTCCCAAAAATGCCCGAAAACATGCAATTCCGCTACTTCAAATGTAAGCTAGTTTCACTACCTAAAATAAAGAATGAATATATGTTCTTTGTTTGATTATGATGTATACAGAAATTAAACACAAGACCTTCAATGCTCCATTACTTTCAATTAGGAGAAAGAGTCATATGCAGATGCAAAAGACACAAAGAAAAAGGCTACAAACAAAGCACGCACTCAAGGTAGTGAGAACTGAAAGAAAAAAAAAAAAAAAAACTTGGTCTAACCAAAACTCAATCAAGGATCCTAAAACCAACAAGCATCCAAGAAGTACAATAAAGTGCAGAGAAGAATCCAAAAAGAGACAGGGAGAAAGAGAAAATACCCAAATTGTCCCAACAAAACAAGCAGCTAGAAAGAGAAATATTCACTTTTCTGAAAAGGGTTTCAAGCTCCAATCAATACAAGAGGGAGTGATAAGCATCAAAAACCAATCCAAATAACTTCACAAACCATTCACAAAGACTGGGTAAATATTTCCACAAAACAGGTTGCAAAAAACTAATGAGAAAAAGGAAGAAAAACCCCAAGAAGGAGAGTAGCACTCCCCCAAAAGGGTACACAGAGAATTATAACGCTCCCTGAAGCACTATAGGGTAGTGATGATGATATAAAATATCTCTTATATCGCCTACAGGGGGGCGTTGGTCCTCCCAGAAGCTCATAAAAAGAGCCAAAAAACTGCAAACAATTCACCTAGAATGCATAGAAATTGGTGAAAATGTAGGCGAAGATGGGAGAAGGATAATGGATCATAAACAAACAGAAAAAGTGATCTGAAAGGTGGTAAAATGGCAGGGAAAAACCAAGGAAATAAAATAGGATTCCTTCCCCAGTGGAGTTGCCAATTTCTATTGAAGGAAAATCTCCCTGCGGACGGGTAGATCTCCTCTTGAGAGCTAGACTCTTAACTCTTAAGACAGAAGGTGCTTAACATGGACACTGAATTCCTTTTATATATACATAAACTAATGTGTGAGGAATAAGTAAAAAAGAAGTATCTTTTTACCGGTGTTTGTCCCTGTACAATCCGAGCTGAGCTCCAATCTTGAACTCCTCGATAAGCCCTGTAGACAAACAAAGATACAACTAGCTTTCTACTCTACTAAGGTTAGGTTGAAATAGATCTATCTATTAGAGACAAATTCATGTGATATTAAGCACAGACTTGAAATAAACATGCCAAGCATATTATATTAATGATAACAACAATGAAGAAAACTTACAATCATAGATGTGAGTGCAACAGCTTCATCAAGTTCCCCTTGTCCAAACCCTTTCTTAAACAATCCATGCATAGAATGTTGATGCTCCAAATGACATACCACTCATGAGATCATAAGTTTGGTATAATTCTCAATCTCCCTTCCCCCTCCTCCATGGAAATCCCTCATTATATAAGATTTGGAGACTTAACCACCATGGAGAGAATCTCTCATCAGATCCACTAAGAAAGGGATCTCTAAGATATTTAGGGAGAAAATATCTCTTAAGGATTTTGGGGAGGAAATATCTCTCAAGGATTTTAAGGAGGAAATATTTCAACCATCCATGAGATCCTCCACCTTCCCTAAAAAATAGGAAACCAAATGTGAGGTGGATCCTCACACTTAATTATTTTATTTTTCATGAATATTAATAATAATTCATGTGCACTTGATTTTCTTACTTAATCAATTTATTTTCCATGAATATTAATAATAATTCATGTGTAATTAGTATTTATGCCTTCATGTAATATATCCCTCCTCCACATTGACTAGGGATTGTGACATAGGTTATTCCATGGTGTCAAGGTGTATGCGACACTTATACAACACTTTACGACACTTAGGGCGAGGTACCTAGGTGTGAAAATTTCATGTGTAACACTCTCTGAACCAATCTATGAATCCATGCTCTCTTCCACTATCATATATCTATCCAAACCTGCTAAATTTTCTTATGAATCCATCTCTATCCATACTGTCCAAGACTCTACTTGCACAACTGTCCATAATGCTAACCCATTTATCATTATACTATCAAACTGTACTTCTACTAACTGATTGATCTGAATTTGTCTTCTCAAACTCTACAAGCTTCTCTAAGGATGGTTCTTTGATTTGTCACAACTATCACATAGACTCCCCCTGTCTAATATTCATATTACTTGGGAGTCTCTAAGCCGGATGGCTTAGAACAATTCCTGCTCTGATGTGTATTCAACATCATCTTCATTGGTAGATTCATCATCATATTCATGGGTAGATTCATTATCTCTCTGATCTCTAACTTCTTTCTTTATGTATATGGATTTATCTTTCACTACAATGCCTGAAAGTACAATCTCTTGAACTTGTTCCTTATTTACTTTCCCTTCCTTTATTTTAGTTATTTTCCAAACCTTTATGTATCTTACATCTTTCTTTTTCTCTGTAGAATTTTCTTCGTCTCGTTTTATTGCCAATCTTGCGATCTCTGGTACCTGGTCTTTGTTCACATGTTCTTGTTTTCTTATCCATACTTTCTTATATTTGATATCAGTATTCTCTTTCATGGAAGTATCAATCATGCTTCTACAATCACTGGCTATGTGTCCATAGTTATGACATTTGTAATACTCAATTTTACGTGCGGCCACATAGGCACTTCTTGCTTGAACATTTCTTTTATAATCCCTGCAATCTGCAACCTTATGTCCAAAGTTAGTACAATAAAAACAATGACCATAAATAAATTTGCATACCTGGGAGTGAATGATATTCTTTGTGGCGTAGTCCTTCTGAATTTTTGTCTTGACTGATCATGATCATGATTGAAGCTTCTTTATGGATTGAACATGGATGGTCCCCTTGAATATGTATCTTTAATAATTTTCTTAGATTCTGGTTGACCATGATTCCTTCCTTTGAGTACTTCTGCGTAACTCTTTCTATTTTCTTCATTCTTGTTTTCTGGCAACCTAGAGTGCTTCTCTTCATTCTCTATAACTGATGTGGATGTTTCTATCTCTTCAACGTTCATGTTGAGATTGACAATTTTACTTCTCAATGTGACAACTTCTTCTTCAAGCTTCTCAACCTCTTCTTATTTCTTCATTATCTAAGACTTCATGACTTCTTTTGTTCTTTTCGCTTCTTCAAGATGATTTTTTAATGTGATTATTTCTTTTTCAAGTCCTTTCTCTTCCTGACCAAACTCTATCTCAAGCTAGTTTAGATCATTAGTTCTTTCCTTAAGATGATTTGTCAATATCTTCTCTCTCATTTCTGCTTCTTCCTTCTGTGCTGCTATGTTGGTTTTCAAACACTGCTTTTGATATTCAAGATTTTCTTTGATCTTTTTGGCTTCTTCTAGCTGATTTCTTAAGTTCGCGATGACCTGTTGGGCTTCTTAAAAAATGTGACAACTTTCCTTTTGTTTCGTCAATACTTTCTTGAGTGAATTTCTTTCTTCTCTTAGTTCATCTAAAGCACTAATCAATTCTTCTTCATAATTGTCTTCCTTTTCAATTGTTTTTCTTGTCTCATTTCCTTCATGGAATTCTATTTCAATATGTCCATGTTTTTCACAATTAACACAAAACAACATACCTCTGGTGATTATGTACTCTTCATCTTCTTAATCTTCTTGACATGGTGAACATAATTATTCTTGATTTGTTTTTGCATCTTCTTTGACATTTTCTAAATCTATGATGGGTGAAGAATATATGTCATGTAACTTATCCCAAAATTCTTTTGTTGATGAACATTTACCAACATTTTCTCTTACCAAATTAGGTAATCCTTCTCAGATGAAATCCATTTCTATTTTTTTTATTTTTCCTCAATTCCTTCTTGGTTGCAGTATTTTCCCTTTTTAAACTATCATATTCTGTAACAACTGATTGCCAAATATAATGTCCCTGTGCCTATAAAAATACTTCCATCTTTATGCTCCACATATCATACTTAAAACCATTCTAACCATTAAACATTGGTACTCCATTCTTAGAATAATCCATGAAATCCTTCCAGTGGTTAAACTGTTTCCTTAAGGACCCAACTCTGATATCAATTGTTGGATTACTGAGAGGGGGGGTGAATCAATAATAGAGGAATTTAATCCTTTTTAACCATATAATCCAAGTGTTATATCAATGAAGCATTATCATCCAATAGCTGCAGAGTAAATAAGCAATGAACAAATAAACAACCATACACATACACATACACAGTACACCAGTGTTTTACGTGGAAACCCAAATCGGGATAAAACCATAGAATGCTTTTCTTATATGTCTTGAAGAATTACATTCATTGGAAGCACCAAATTCCTTTGTTTTCCAGCTACAACTGGAAGGAGGCTCCAACCCCCTAGTTTCTCAGGCTACAACCTGAAGGAAGCTCCAACTCCCCAATTATCTGGCTACAACCAGAAGGAGGCTACAACCCCCTATGTTCTCCGGCTACAACTGGAAGGTGGCTACAACCACCTGTCCTTTCCCCGTCCAAATGCCCTGAAGTAGAAGTAGAATGATGGAACCACTTTCACACTATCACTATGAGATATATCGTTTTAAACCTGTACCAATAAATTTGAACCATGCATCAACCATGCATCAACCAGTACCTCAACTTGTAATCAACATGTACCATAAACAAGTGCATCAACCATGCACCAACTTGTACCAAACAAACTGTAATCAACCTATACCATAAACAAGCTCATCCAACCATGTACCAAGTATCAACCAATCATGTGTGTCAACTACTCATCAACTATGACTCATCAATATGTACCAACATCATCAATTGTACACCTCATGTATGTGCCAAGTCATCATCTACTTGTCTCAACCATGTACTCAACATGTACCTCAACCAAAATCCCTCATCAATTTCATCATCCAAATATGATTTATAGATATGCAATAGACCTGGTGTATATGATCACATTCCTACAAACCTTCCTTAACTTTAACAACAAGAGACTAGCATTTTCATGAAACTTTTCTTTAGTCTCACATGCCTAGTTTTGGATTGGTCAACAACCCTAACTTGAAGTAATCATAACTTTGTACTTGTAATGTATAAAGATATGAAACTGATACGAAATATTCTTCAGTGTTTTTTATGAAATTCCTCCAAGTTTCACTACTTGGAACCTCTCATCAAATGAGTTATAGAAAAAATGGCATACCTTGTTGAATTTTGGCTTATTCTTGAGAGCGACTTTGTAGAGAGTTCCCTGCATGGAATATTTGTTGAAATGATATGAAACTATTAAAAAACTTACTACATACTGTACCCTAACCAACACATTTGGTTTCATAGAATTTGGATCTGTTATGAAGAAGTTATGACATTTTTACCTGAAACACCTGTTTTTGACTAGTTTCAGGACTAGCCACAAACCCTATTATCCACGAAGTGTAAATACAAAAATACAATGACCCACAAGATTAATTTTTTACCACAGATACTTGGATATATTTTCTCAATGAAATAGCAACTTAACAATATGAATCATTATAGAAAAAAATTTATAGAGAAAATGGTGAGATGACCTTTAAATAACATACCTTAGAAAGCACCATCAAAAGAATTTATCCTTTCTTGCATTTCGGCCTTCTTTTCTTCACCTTCCCTAAGAATTTTGGATTAGTTATCCTTGGTTACCTCAGAAACCTATAGATATTTAATATTCTCAAGTGTATCTAAAATGAGAGAGCCTTTCCTCTTATTTATACTCTCCAAGTAGCTTCCTTAAAAACATCTTCTAGGTCACTTGGCCCCACTTTCCTTATTTTAGGGTTAACCCACTTCTAATTTCTCCATTAAAT
>ML777506.1:529169-553547 GCA_009831015.1 Picea engelmannii
GTCCTGCGAGCGATAGTTTAACCCTTTTTCGGTCTCATTGGACTATTGTACGAAAAAGGAACTGAGAGAGTTCTCTTTTAAGTGTTTTTCCAAAACTCTATAATCCCTAAAAACCTTCGAGTTTTTTGTCTTTGGACTCGTTAAAGCACACATCGAAAAGCCCATACAGGACTGATCCCTTACGTCTTTCGGTTCGTTAAACAAAGGAAGAGGAACTTACCGAAGGTGAGTTATATTGAGTATGTGTTATCCTCCTCGAGCTCATTAAATTAAAAAGAGGTACTCGTCTATCTGGATGGGGGAAAAAATTGGAAGGAGAAAGCCAAGCAGTCTCTTGAGAACATCATCCAACACGTCTTAGAGTCACCCTTGAACATGGCACTTTGTCATCTGCCCATATCATAATCCGTTGAACCTCTGCACTGAGCCAATTCTTTGAGTTTCCTTTCACTCCTTTGGGTCACCCGACGCAAGTCATAGTGTCCATTGCATAGTTTTGGTCCCTGTCATGTTTTGTTGTCGTGCCTCAGTGTTCAAGGGAAGTATCCACCTCAAGAGTCAGCCATCCCAAATATCTTGCCTCAAAACCTGTGTCAGTCCATATCCATTTGATCTACCAATTACATTTCCATGTCCGTTTCGTGTCATTGATGGGGGATACATCAATTCCCTCCCTCGACGAGTCTATTCCTGTCGACTTCAACACATTATTTGGGAATTAGACTTAGAAACATGTTAGTACTTTGGGACCTGCATACCTCAATGGCAGGCCTCCTCACATCTGACAGTGGGTTTACATCATTGACCTCTGATCGAATGATTCCACGAATGTTCAACCTCAGCTCATCTATTCACGTTCGATGGAATGTACTAAGGTACCTTGGGAATCATTGACATTAATGGTGATCTCCCTCGCACTTGTTAACGATTTACCTTATTGACCGATAATCAAGTGGTTTCTTCCATGTTCGACATCAAGACATCTATTCACATGGTTAGAATTGTATCACACTGGGATTGGTAAGAAGACCCTGGGTTGAGTAATCACTTTGATATGCGCTTCGCCCACGTTGTGAAGGAATTTTTATTGGACAAAGAACACATACACTGTTACATAGATCCACTTTGTATTGGTCGTGGCTATGTCTTGTCATCTCATAGATCCATTGTGTATATTTCGTGGCTACGATCAGTCCGAGTCATCAAAGTATAGATCCACATTGTATCTTCGGTGGCTATACCCTTTTCTCAATACAATTATGGATCCGCAGTGTATTTTATGGTGGCCATATCTTGCAAGTCTTGATAACCCAAGCATAGGTATGCCTGCCTTGGGTTTTGAAATATGTCATGATATTTGTTGGATGTTTGTGTGCAGCTTCTGTCAGGTTCTCCGAGTCTGTACCCTTGCTTGAACGTCTACAGAGTATTTCATTCATCAGTTCGCATCTTCTAACTTCATACTTTGGGGGGCATTCTGTTACACATTAAAATCACTCAACTGGATAAGTGTCGCATATTCCCCTCAATTGTAGTAAGTGTCGCAACTTCCTTACTACTTTCGCAAGTGTCGCAAGTTGGTTACAAAGTGTCACAAATGTTGTTGAATCATACTGCCATGATGACGACACTAAGGAGGCACTTAAAACATCTTATGTACTTGGTTTGAAGAAGGAGAACTGGTTCACTGGAGTCAAACAACTCTTAACACCTGAAAAGGGCTTCCAATCAAGAGTTTTGAGGGTGAACGCTCCCCTGAAACAGCCTTAGGAGCGTTGGCGCCTCCCTATAAGGCTTCAGGGAGCATTATAACGCTTCCTTACCCCTCTGCAGGAGTGTTTCCCACTTCTGAAGTGTTGACGCTCCCCTTAAGCCTCTCTGGGAGCGTTCTAGCGCTCTGATGCCCCTTTTGAAGGAGCGCTCCCTAATCTGGGTTAGTTGTTAGCTCGGTGAGGAGAATAAGGAAAGGATATTTCGAGATTAGGAGGCAGTTGTACTCGAATTCTTGGTTTCATCAAGAGATCCCTGATCTAAGGAG
Organism: Picea engelmannii; assembly: GCA_009831015.1. NCBI lineage: Eukaryota > Viridiplantae > Streptophyta > Pinopsida > Pinales > Pinaceae > Picea > Picea engelmannii. The sequence goes on from ML777506.1 coordinate 531,208, forward strand.
GACGTTCCCAACTTGTTCTAAACATAACTCAAGAGGTTAAGCTCCTTCCAACCTATATAAGCAATCTCTATGATGGTGGAAAGGAAGAAGAATTGCTAGCATGAAACCTATGATCTCATAGGAAATACATAGTAAGCCAAAGGAGAAGTGATCAGTGAAGCTGCTATCAACCAAGTTGTGGATATTTTGAGCAAGGGTTAGACGAAGGGGACTTGACGAAGCTGTCGCATTCGCATCTACGATTGTAAGTACTGTTGTCGTTATTCTCGTTAATATGACATGCTTGGCTTGTTTCTTTCTAGTTTGTGTCTGATGTTACATGAACTTATCATTAATTGATAGATCTGTTTTCAAGCTAATATCAATAGAGTAGGAAGTGGTCGTATCTTGTTTGCCTGCAGAATTCAGCGAGGAGCAAAGGATTGGAGTGCAACTCGGAGCGTGCAGGGACAAACGTCGATTAAGAGGTACTTTTGTTATCCTTCCTTCTCATGTATTAGTTTAGATAGATTTGAAAGGAAGTCAGTGTCCATGTTAAGCATTTTTCTGTCTAGGGTTAAGGTCAAGCCTTATAGGCGATCTACCTGTCCGCAAGGAGATTTTCCTACAACAGTCACTAGCCAAACTTTCACGTAAGGGAAAACTTAGAAAGGAAAAGTCAAAAGGAACAAATAAAGGAGATTTGAAGGAAGGAAGAAAAGGAGTTTCTCAAGTTAAAACAAATCAATTTTCTTTGATAAATTTTATTTCCATAATAAGAGATTTCTATATTTTGTTTTTTATGTTATTTGTTATATATTATAAACTGGATTATCGTGTACAACATTAATTTTTATGTGATGTAGATCACTTTTTTATGTGTATAATTTTTTTTTTTTAAGTTTTTTGTTCATTGCTAATATTGTAATTTATTATTTAGTTGGCTACCATTAGTACATGAATGCATTCCCTACAAATAGGGCAGGCCCTACCATTCCCCACTGGTATATGCATTGGCACATTTTCAAATAGCTTGGAAAGTGGAGAAACTTGAGAAAGAAAATTAGGTTCCCAATACATTTTAAAGATTTATATATTTATAATAATAAGATTAAAAAAGGAGGTAATAACTAGAAAATAAAAAGTAAACATTGTTCTTTTCATCTCTATTCTCATGGGTAGAGAGTAGATGTTAAGAGTAGGGAAATGCATGTCCACTTTTTGACATTATAGAGGAAAAAATTGAATGTTAGTCATAGAAATCCTATTGTGCAACCAATATCATAAAGATGATATTGTTTTTTACTTTGAAACAACCCTTAGAAAAATTACGCTTAATGGTTCTCAAACTCGCATTTAAATTTGTCCTTATCCTCCATCATGACCTTTCTCAAATTCTAAGTTACCACTATACATTCATCAACCTTTAATATTCAAGTAGAATGAATATATAGAGAGATAGGGGGACTCAGCAGCAGACCACATGGACAATCTTGGCATCCAATATTTGAAATGAAAAGAGATGAGAATATGGAGATCCTTGATCAAATTCCAATTAAAAGCTCTAAGGAAGTGGGGATATAAGTTATGTATCCATGCTTTGATGTGTCTACCAATGTCTCCTTTTATCATTCTGCAATGGTTATATTTGAAGTTGATGTATGTGGCACCTATTTCCTTGCAGAAAGAATAGTGATACATTTTATGGCATTATGGACTACACCAATCGTCCAAGTATTAATCTTGTAGTTACATACCAAGGTAATTACAGAGTGAATGGTGCAAATGATGATAGGAGACCCGATAGAAATATGTGGGGAGTCCAAATTTTGTTTTTAATTTTTTTTTTTTTAAATACAGTGTCGTCGGATATCCAACCCCATTGAAGTTTGTGTCTAACGACAATGCCATAGGTATGAGGCCTTATGGAGTCAGATATTTGATGTCCACATGGACAATATGATCTGACTTCATGAAGTTTTCATCTGATGGCCACATCATAGGTCTGATGCCCATATGGAGTCGAATATCTAACCCCTATAGGGAAGGATGCTCGACGGCCTAGCCATTGATCCGATGACTATGGAATTTGGATATCCAATAGATATAAGGGTAGGATGATCGATGGCCCAACCACTGATCTGATGGATGTGGAAGTCGGATAACCGACTGTTACTATTCTTTGTCGACTAACCAACCACTTCCCAATGATACTTAAAAAAAAAAAAATTCATCAAATTTTAGATGCGTAACTGTCGAATTTCAGACAAATTAGTCATCGAATTTTGGGTACAAATGTATTTGTGAAGGCATGCTTTTGGAAAATGGTTTGAGATGTATCTTAGACTATTTTGACATATTGTTTGAGGAATATTTATGGTACATTGTTTATGGTTTATTATGAATGATATGACACTTCCTTAAGGAACATTTTGTCATATGGTCTGAGGCATATGTTGGTGATGTTGGGCATATGTATGAGATATTCTCTTAGTGATCTTGGCATATTATTTGTAAGAGTGGATCTAATTTTTTAAATGATGATGATGAGATATCATTATCAGTGAAAGAGATAGTGAAAGTGACAAAGACAATGATAATGACAGTGATAATGACAATGATAGTAACAATGACAAGTCGAGTCTCCATTTATATTTCAGTTAGGAAGGAAGGGAGAGGGGGAAGGAAAGGGATTTGTAGCATCCTTCCAGTTGGAGCTGGAGAATACAGAGAATTGGAGCTTCCTTCAGGTTGGAGCCTATAAATCAAAGGGTTGTAGCCTCCTTCTAGTTGGAGATGGAGAATTTAGGGAGTTGTAGATTTATTCAATTTAGATCCTATAAATAGGGGGTTGGATCCTCCTTCTAGTTAGTGCTGGAGAATTCTAGAAGTTGGTGCTTCATGTTATCATTGAAATTTCGTCTGCAAAATTGCACAAAAATGGTTACAAAAATACAAAAATGCCAACAACAATTAGTTCAACCAGATCACTAAAATGTATTTCAAAAGGAAACAAAATATACAATTGGGCTAAAATTGACATGCGCAAACTCACTAAAGGAAGCGCGTGCACAGTGCGTGGGCCAACAAATCCTGTAGAGCGCACAATGTGCCAAATGTGCAACTATGTATGAGAAAATCTGTGCACTGCCATGAACGATGCATTTGTGGTTCTTGTCATCCCCCCAACCACTTATGGACCAACTCCCAACTTGATTTGACCTCCATATCTGAGTGAAATCTGAATGGGGGGATGGTCAAGGACCAAAGGGTGCCCTAAAAGGCCCCTTGTTCACACCAAGAACCAGTTGTATTTTTCCTTGAAGAAATGCTATAAATGGAAGCCATGGGTGTGCTAATAAACCAAGATCTTCATAGTATTGTTATGCTGCCTCAATTCTCCCTTGAGAATCCTCTTTTCTCCTTGGAGTATTCAAGCATCATTGCAATAGGCCATTCTGCTCACCTCTTGAGGGAATAGGCATTGATTTTCTTCATCATTTGCCATTTTTCTCCCATTGTAAGAAGATATCTTCATTAGGGAACTCAAGATCCCTCCCAAGGAGGAAGAGGCGACCCATAAGTCCTCATTTTTTCTCTACATTGTTTTTCCAACTAATATAGTTATCCATTGGTGGCATAATCTCGACCATTGGTTGATTGTTTATGGTTCTAAGTTTCTCATGCATTCTAGTTTTCATTTCTTTAGTTTTTTTAGTTTGTTTATTACATGTGTTTGTCTTGTTTAACCCACTCATGAACTTTTGTCTTGTCTAGTAGGCCCAACTAGGCATGCAAGTGCCATTTTTTTTCTCACCCAAGTAACGAAACGAGCACAACAGATTGGTGACCATACTAAGGAAAGGTATCAAATTCCACCCTATTTTGGATTAGAGAGAACTTATTTTTAATCAATTTGTTTTGCAGGTACCAAAACCGGCCCAACCTTACCCATCAAAAGAAAAATTATGAGTTGGAGGAGGAGATTTTCACTCAAAAAATTTCCATCAACGTGTATCAGAAAGTGCGTGGATATTCCAACCCATAGACGTGCACTCAACGCACTGTGCGCCCCACATACTTCTTTTCTCTGCACACTGTGTGCCTAAAGCACACCTGTTATTATTGTAACCCACGCACATATCCAAACTTTCAAAATTGTAAGGGTTTTTGTGATGATTTGAGGGCCCCTAGCCCTCAAATTCTTTCTTTCATGCAATTTGTAATGCCCATGCACTCCACTTAGACTCCTTTCCCATATGAAAGGTTAGCTAAACATATTCACTTAGGGGGTAAAAGAACCAAATATTCTCCTCTTTTGCTTTGGTTTCCACATGGATGGCTTGTTTGGTTTCTAAAATTTAAGTTGAGATTATTACTATCACATAAAAAAAACTCTTACATTGGGACCAAAAATTAACTTTGATCATTGAGTATGCTCTTCTCTTGCACCATAGAGCAATATTGAGAATCAAAAAGGTGGTTAAAGGGACATTTTATCTCCCTTAAAAAAAAAAATTTAGGAGAGGAAAAATCCCCCTTAGGGCTCCTCTTAGTTTCTTTTTGAAATCATCTTAAAGTTTTAAGGGTCCATACATACCCACATGTTGCAAACTTAGGATAGTTTCTTGAAATTTATTTCTTAGTTTACATCACTAGGGAAGTTTAAATCTCAAAGTAATGGGCCCATAGATTCCCACATGCTTGCAATCTAGGATAGTTTTTCAAGATTTCTTAGTGTAAACAACATTTAGGGAGTTTAAAGGATTGGTAAGGACCCATATGTCCACATGCTAGTTCTTTAGGGATTTTAAAATTTTGCAAGGTTGTACCAATGACACTTAGTAAGCTAGGTAACAAAGATTTGTAAGGACCACATGAATTCCACATGTTGCAAATTCACACCTAACTTATTAAAATTTGGCACACTCTTCTACTTGCTCACACACAAAGTCACTCCTCACTCACATAATTTCCATCTTGAATTGTGGAGGTTGAAGTAGGTTTTCTCCAAAAGAATTTTGAAATGTCCCACTATTTCTTGAGAAATTATCCACACCCATTTAATTCAAAGGAGATTGGTTCACACCCCCAATCTCTTATCCCACCACATCTAAATTTTTTCTAAAAACTCATTAAGTTTTCCTCCATAGGAGGTGCCAAAAGAAAGTTTTTAGTCTAGGTAGGATCTCGGGGGTAGACATCCAAATAACCCCCCGTTATCTGGTTCTCACATTTTCAAACATTATAAGTTGACAAATAGGGAACTTTCAAATCCTCCAAGTCAAGTGTTCCTACACCATAAGGCAGGGAGATACCCGTGAAGGGTTGAAGGCGGAGGTTTGGTTGTTCTTTGCATCCCCCCTTAAGTCACCCAACTCTTGGAAGGGATCCATCCCATGACAAATTTTTGAGGCTGAAAATATAAATGACGCACTTTGACCGAGGTACCCAGTGACCAAATTTAGGACATCTACCCAGGTGGAAATTGTGGGTTGCAATTGCACCTTGATCAGATTTTGTGTGGATATTGGGAAATATCACCAGCACTTTCGGGATATGCACCCTCTACCCCTCATTATAATTGATTATTTCATCCTTCACTACTTCCTCTTCTGGTGGCTTTAGACCCCACTGTTGAGTGCTCTTGGAAGGTCCAGTGCTATTTGATAGGAAGGATGATACGTCTTTTAGGACACGAGAATTTGTTTTATTTGTTCCCCCACATGGACAAAATCCACCTACCCACATGTATGCTTATTTACAATTGATTTATGTATGATGTTCATTTGATTACATGCAATTATGAGTTATATTATCTTGTGAAGGTCCAAATTATACAAAGTCTCTTGTTTATTTATTTCTCTCATCACCATTTGCACACATTCACTTTTCTAGTCAGACATCATAGGGGAACCACATAATCCCCGCCATTCTAGACACTTGTAAAATCTCCCTCTTATTCTAGGAGGAATTCCTAGTCTTGCCGACTCACCGACTCAACCATCTCACATCCCCATGAGTGCCATTATTCTAGGATCAAATTTACTTGGTTACACTTTGCTTGGGTCCAATTCCCAAGGACATCCATCCATTATCTCTACTTCACAAGGAGGCGGGGGGGGGAACTTATTCTCAAGGGAGAAGTACAACCCCACCGAATCCTTCTCAAGGGTCAGGTCCACTACCTACTCCCACAATGTCTGAAACTAATCCTCCACCAAATCCCCCCATGCCATACTTGGAGTCTCTCAACATTCTTTATTTGACTAAACTCATGAAAGATCCCATTTTACATGACCCCACATGGCCCAATATGCCTACCAAACTACCTTCAGATATTCCAAAATTTGAAGGAAAACCAGGGGAAGATCCTGCCAACCATGTTATGACCTTCCACTTATGGTGCTCTTCAAAAAACATCATCGATGAATCCATCCGCTTAAGGTTATTTCAAATAACACTCATTGGTTCATTATCCAAATGGTATGTGGACGAAAAATCAGAGTCCCATATGACTTTTGAATCCTTGGCCAAAGCCTTTTTGGCCTTTTTTCAACTACCAATTCGACATGACACTAGTTTAGAAATTCTTTTCGAGTGAAAATAAACCTCAACTATGCATATTGTTGACCACATCCATGAATGGTGTCAGCAGAGTAATTTATGTAAAGTAGAAACCACCAAAGAACAACGTCTCGATTGGTTTCTAAAATCACTTGTATCTATACTTGCCAAAGATGTCGCATCCAACTTCCCCTAATCTGAAGAGGAAGCCATTAGCAAGGCCCAACAGTTCAAACTCATTTGTGCTTAGTCGGGTTACTTATACACAGTATTACTTGATGCAACCATACCCGTACCATTTGGCCAGGACAAACATGGAATGTCTCATGCTGCAAATGGGTTTATTGGTACCATGACACACCACAACCCTTACATCCAACCAATACTTGTATATGGCACACCTCAATATCCAAAACCCTATGGAGGTCCATGTTATTACCCTTTGCCACCTTACCAACAACCCTATCTTGTTTCCCCCCCCCAACCCATGAGTGGACCCTTGTCAGAACCCATGATGCACTCAGCTTCTCAACCAAATTTAGGTTCCCCTTCTACCTCAGCATATAACCTAGGAACTAGTGAAAGCATTTCACCTGCCTACGCTCCCTATGGATCGTTGCCACAAAACAATCTATATTTTCTATTTCCTGGTCCTCCATAGCAGGATACTACTCCACATGGACAACCACATGTCGGCGTTAATTTTGTTTATCCCTCTCCCATTCAACAAATTCATACTTTTGAGCAGTTGAATATGGAAAATATGTCCCATCATTCAAACAATTCCAGGAATAAAGGAAACAATAATAACCTAGGACCAGGCGAAAAAAACCCCCAACAAAACCAACCTGTTGGGGGCAACCAGAACCCCCAAGGGGATAATAAAAACAAATGCCAAGGGAAGAACAACAATAAAAACCTCCGGAAGAACTTCCCTTGCGCTCTTTTTAGTGAATATGGACATTATACTCATCATTGTCTCCAAATTTCTGACTTCAAATGGATGAAAGAATCCATGAACGAGCCACATCCTCTAGCGCCACCTGCCCCTCAGCATACCCCACAATAGTACTTGCAACAACCACCCTCGATCGTATTGAAAAACCCTATTCCACACCAAGGTGTGATGAATACCAAATAGGAGGTACATATTTCCCCACCACAAATGGGACAGTATCAAAACCCAGTGCCCATCCACCCTGGAAATCTGGTGGATCACAATATCCTCCTCACTAGCGAAGAAGAAATTCTTCTACAAAGGCGTGGTCGTCAATACAACACACCCCCCTGAATCTAATCCAACCATCTCGAAAGCATCTCTAGCTACAACCAGACAACCCTTGATGATTCCACACCCTAATAATGAACCTACTATTTGTATACCTCACATTCCATTACGACAAAATGTCAATAACCCTCAGGCTAGGGCAACACACAATTACTTTCTGGTCGATGACTTGGCATAGTCTCCTGCAACCATGTCTGTATTGGAGGTCCTCCAAACCTATCCAACTCAGTGGAAATTCTTACTCTCCACCTTGGGGGAAGTTGACCCAGCTGATACTAGACTCATCACATTTGATCTAGATAATAGAGAACCATGCCTCCCTGCTCTAGTAGCTTTCTAGATACTAGTAAAAATTTGGAACATCACGGTTCATCGGTGTATCATCGATGAAGGTGCATCCACATGCATTATGTACAAAATTGTATGGTATAAAATTGGCTCCCTTTATCTAGTACCATCCGACATCACCTTGAGATCCTATGATGGTTGACCATCCTCCCCTAAAGGACTCTTCCAAAATGTCCCTGTCGAACTTGGGGAAAAAACCATCCTCATCGACATTGAGGTTATCGACACCCCACTTTATTACAATATATTTTTTAGACATATCTACATGTACACTATGAAATAAGTAGCATCTTCTATATTTCGAACAATGATGTTCCCCCACAATGGTAAAATCGTCACCATCGACCAACTTACACATTATGAGCCTAACCACTCTACCAACATCGATAATGTCTTGCCTCTTATTCACACTAGATCAGATTCTTATTCAATCATTGACATGGGCCCAGAGTTTTCAAGGACCCATCCTTGCTTGGGACATACCATGGAGGACCACCTCTCATACACCCTTCAACACAAGTGTGTGTCTTATCTTCTAATGGGACCAACATCAAAGACCTCACTCCTCCCACTGAGGCATCTCCACACCTCAACGTCCCACCAGTTGAAGAAATATCACCTGAGGAATTCCTTGAGAACCCTACTACACCACTTATCCCTAATTTCCCCCTCCCCCAGGAGAAAATCCTGGTTTGAGAGACAATCCCTCAAGCCATTACTCAAATTCCCTTCTTCTACCCCCCACCTGGAGTTCAATCATTTCAGGTAGTCGCGATGATTACCCTTCCCAACATGGTTCTAACCATCCCTGCATGGTATCTACACCTACCCACAATGGTTCCTCAACCATCTCTCCCTCAATAAGAGGGAATCCTGATGCAGATTCTAGTACAGGCTCTGGCCGCACCACCCTCACCCCCAATTTCCAGCACCACTGTCACTGTTAGGGGCAAACAAAAGAAAAAAGATCCCACAACTCCACTTCCTGCCCGATTTCAACCTCCTTGTGCACTATGTGAAAGAGAGGGACACGTCACTAATATATGTCCTTCTCCTCCCGAGTTACACAATCTGATCCAACTCCCTCGAGAAATCACATCACTCACCATTTCACCAATCACGTCTACTACTACTACAACATCCTCCACTGCATGAAGTAAAGGGTTGAACCAAATTTTCTTTTTCCATCTATTCAGAATATGGCCACTACACTCATCATTTCCCCTCTCTACCTTAGTTTCTCCAGACGCTAGTGACAGTATGCCAAACCTTTCAGCAAGATCCCCCTCCACCACCACTTTCTAGTACTCACATCACTGACATTCAGTATGTCTCTTCCTCAATCCATGAATGAATGATATTCCCTTGTGCTCTCTGTGACTCACTTTCTCACTTCACATACCAGTGTCCTTTTATTACGACATACTGAGGTCATCATTCAACCCCTATTCAACCACATCCGACAACCTCACCACTGGTCCTGCCCTCTCTAGATACTTCCAACATCACCTCCCTAAACCTGAGTCACTTCCCACCCCTCCATGGTTCATAGATAGACTGTCTAAGGATATTACCCCAAATCCTCCCAATTCTTTGGTTTATTTCCCACAAAAAATCTTACCCCCTACCACAATTTATCACCCACAATGCTTGAGCATTTGGTTTATGTCAAGCGAGCCATTGTGCCCTGTATGCGATATCACCTCTATGTATTCACCACTTGAGGACAATAACACTTTGACAATCGCCTGTGTCACCTCCCCGGATCCCATGTATTCTCACATTTTCCATGACGAAGATATCTTAGAGGAACTCACTACCCCCTATTTCCCATGGAATGCACTCCATCATTGAGCACTTTTTATCTCACAGGAAGCCTTTGAACCTCCTATCCAAGCCTCTGTATGTGCAATTGAAACTAATGATTTTATTCCTTTGGGGCATATAGACTGGTTCAACAACCCTATCCATGCCCTAGATTCTTTTGAGGAAGGCAACATGGCCAATATCTCCCCCACTGTCAAAATTGACATTTCCATCAAACTGGAAATCGTAGAAGAAATCACCATTGGCGTCGCATGCTCCTATTATCGGACTAATAGGTAGGTGCAGACATTAACAGATCTCCCTAGATCCACCTGGATCTAGAACAAAATAGGACAGGACATGACTCTTTCCCTAAGTTGTAATCATTGAATATGCTAATAAGGAGGAATAAGTGACATACCTTTATATCATTTCCTTAGGTCTCTGTTGCTCCTGCTTCGCTCCAGTGCTCTCATGAGGTCAATTCCAAGACAACACAAACCAACCAAAGTGAATATAGCAAAATGTATTCAACGTCAACTTATGCATATGATCAAGGAATTACACAATAAAGTAAGAGTGACTTTATGGGAAAGGGACATGTCGTTGTATCATATTAATTGAAACTAGAAGATACAACCTGATCGCCTTGATGTCGCAAGCTTCCTTTTAGTGACCCTTGGTTCCAACACACACACTTGCTCTATAATTGCATGAATAAGATCCAATTCCTCTTGATAGACCAACTAGAGCCTTCAAGCCTCTGTCCAAGCAGGGTTCTTCACACAATTATTTCACCAATTCTTCAATTAATCTTGCTTAACCTTTTCCATGAGAAACCTTTCAATATATAGGAGAAGGAGATATGGTTACATGGATGAGGATGATCCCATCAAATCTGAGAAGTCAGTAAAATGACAACCATACGAATGCCAACTCATTTTATAGAAGATTCCCTTCTAGAACCCTCAAGACCTCTTCTCCTTTCCAAGCTTAAAAACAGGTTTTCACCCTGTGTATGGAGAAAACTACAAGAAGTTTTCACCCTAAGTGTAGGTGGCCTGCAAGAATGAGTGATTCTCGCACCCTAGGCCATAGGCAGCCTGCGAACTCACTTTAAAAATATGTTTTTGGAAAGAGACAGAGGTCACTTTTCTCAGGCAAAAAGTCCTTGTTGGGAACCTGAATACACTATTGTTAAGACATCACCAAGATGACCAAAATCATGTGTAACATAATTCCCCCCAAAGTATGAGGCCGGAATCAGTGACAACCGAAATACTTTGTAAACTGTGTGTGTGTGACAAAAACTAGGAGTGCACCTAATCAGAAACCTGCAAACAACCAAGCATCTACAAAATATAATACTAGTTTTGAGGTAGGCATTCCCATACTCAGATCACAAACAAATGACATCATGAACATGGGTCATGGCCACCAATCATACACCGTGGATCCATGCCATCAAAAATACTTCATAGCCACCAAGAATACACTGTGGATCTATGCAAGAAGACTCAAATTAGGACGACATAGCCACGTGACATACAAAGTGGATCTATGTGTTGATGCAAATCATACATACTCCATCGCAGCCTAGATCAAAAAGATGAAACCCAAGGTCTTCAATCCCATCACCTGAAACTATGTATCTAACCATGTGATTACATGTGCCGAAGTCGAACATGGTAGAAACCACTTGATTATCGTTCATTGATGAAACCGTTAACAAGTGCGAGGGAAATCACCATTAATGTCAATGACTCCCAAGGTACACTAATACAATCCATCGAGTGTGAATAAATGAGTTGAGGTCAAACATTCGACGGAATCTCTCAATCAAAGATCAATGATGAAAACCCACTGTCAAAAGTGAGGAAACCTACCATTGAGGCATGCAAGTTCCAAGGTACCAAATAATTTCTAAGTCTTGTGTCTGGATAATGAGTTGGAGTCGACAGAACAAAACTTGTCACAGGAGGGCCTTGATGTATCCCCCATCAATGACATGAAATGAGTAATAGATTTTGAAGGTAAAACAGAGCATGAATATAGATGGAAATGGACACAGGGAAGGCCGACTTGATAAGAATGGACAACTACAGATGGCCGACTCAATAGAGGTTTTGGATGAACTTCTCTTGAACATATGAACGACACGACCAAGGATTTGGCAGCACTAACTCAGATATGACTCAGGATATGACCTTGTAGCAAGTCGAATGAGAGACAAATGGATTTCCCAAACTAGCTTCAAATAACGAATAGGAGGTGTCATGTTCAAGAGTGACACTTACTGCCAATAATATGAATACGAAAACACATCCCTTTCCCAAATTTTCCCCCACCATTTATGGCAAGTACCTCTTTATTTTTACGCAAGCTTGAGGAGGATAACATATGCTTGTTTATGTAAGCTCATCCTTCAGACGAGTCCCTTAGAGTATGTTTAACGAACCCTAGGAAGGAGTGGCTCGGTCCCATTATGGGTCTTTCGATGTTTGTTTAACGAGTCCAAAGATAGAAAACTCAAAGTTTTTTCATGATTATAGAGTCTGGAAAAACACTTAAAAGTGAACTCTCTCAGTTCATTTTTTCGTAAAATAGTTCAACAGGACCGAAAAAGTGATAAACTATCGCCCATCAAACGTTTTAGTTAGATACTTTTACAAGCATGAACAAAACAAGGTCGTTCGACAATCTTTTCGATTTTATGGAGTGTAAAAAGAGCTTAAAGGATACTCCTTTGGGTTCGTCATTTTCATGTTACCATGACGAGTGTGAAAAGACGAGAAAAGTATACTCGGTTGCATTCTCATGTATTTTCAAGCGTGAGAATGAACGAAGACTGAGCTCGAAGTTTTTCTAAAAACTATAAAAAGCAGTCGTACACATGACCAAAAAGAAAAAACATCCATACTCTTTCGTGTGGACTTTGAAGTCGTTATATATGAAAAATGTCACACTCATAGGGATATTAGGCATTAGGTTTGATGAATAAAACAATATAAAAAATCAACAAAAATGGTAAAAAGTAAATAAATGTGGGTAAAAGGGCTTTTACCATATTCATTGTGATTTTGCCAAGAATTTTTCCCAAAACCCCTCTTTTTACCTCAAATTTCATCTTTCGATTGCAGGAGGCACAGGGAATCATTTGGCGAACCGTCTCCATCAACGAGGTAGGCTCTTGATCTCCTATCTTTTCCATGGTTTAATTTTTATTTTCATTGGCAATTTTCAAGGTTTTGAGTTTGTTTTAGGGAAAAAACTTGTGCCCAGGTGTTCTCACAGGCTATCCATACGGTGTTGGTCACTATAATTGCTTATTTAACTAAACAATCAAGTGGTACATAAATTGTCAACCTAGGGAAGTTTGTTTATTTCAAAGGTAATCACACACTGTATATGCTCAATCTCAAAAGCAATCTAGAGTTGTAGTAAAAATACATTAATCACACCTTGCCTTGAACAAACTGAAGTTCTAACTTGAATTATAGGAAAGAAACCTACCTATTGCAGAGTTCAAAGTTTAAAGAAATAATTGTCCGAAGAATCCTGGATTACATTAAGAAATAACAACCTAGGAAAGAAATCTTTCAAGATACTACAAAAGGAAAGACCAACTATTCTGTAACAGAGAACAATACCCTATTCCCAAAGAAGGAATCTTTAGCACCTGTTTTCGATCATCACACTTTCATGAACTCATTACTAATTGAAATGATTGACACACACTAAAGGCTAACTACTTCTTAACAGAGAACAAGACCCTATTCCCCAAGAAGGAATCTTCAACACCTGTCCCTGATTATCACGCTTTCATAAATTCACCAAACAGGATTGCTAACTAGAATGATTAACAGTTACCCAAGCATGAATCATATGAAAAAAATGTAACAATCAATAAAGCAGAGTTTCAGCAAGACAGATTTCAGTAAAGTAGTGTTTCAACAAAACAAAATTTAATCAAGGCATGAACAAAAATAACACTAACACACTACAGAGCTAATGGGTGAATCTTGTGAAGAAGGTGGGCCCTCCCTTCTCACAAGATTCCCCTAAAACGAAAGGAACTAGAAAGAAATGCTCAGAACAATATTTTATTCATCTGTCAACTGTATCATGTTACAATGTCTGAAGTAAACACATCCTTCTTTGTAAATCCTTTCTTAGCCAAAAATAAGGTCCTCTCTAATGATGATTTCCTCTTATTTAAAGAGGAGAATCCTCTCGATACAATTTGATCATCAAATTACATGTGTACATCTGAATCCTATTCTTAGTCAGATCTATTCTCTATACTGGAATAGGATATCCTGGTCTCTCGTAACAGAATGCTATTAATATAGTTGAAAAGGTGTTGAGTGAGGTGTTGTTGTTGCGGCTGGAGTAACAACTTTTTTATTTATCTTCTTGTTACTGTTGTTGTATGTTGTTTCAGTATCACAAATCGTAGGCTGTTTTAGCAACGAGATTTGTGTTCTGATTGTTTCAACAACGTGGTCTCACGCAGCAGCGATGGTTAATTCTGGCTCAAGGTGCGGCTGTTGTGGTCAGTGTAACAACTTTGTGTGAATTGTTGTTCAGCATCGTAGACCACAGAGAGTGTAACAACTTCTTCTTGTGTGAGTTGTTTTTTCAGCATCGTAGACCACAGAGAGTGTAACAATTTCTTCTTGTGTGAGTTGTTGTTTCAACATCATAGACCACAGACTGTTTCAGCCACGGGGTTTGCGTGCTTTGACTGTTTCAGCAACGGGCCTTTAAACAACAATGCTAATCTTCAGTTCAAACTGTTTCAACACTTATAAATTTATGCTCAACGGTTAAATATGAGAGTAATGTAAAATTATATGCAAAACAGATTAAACATATAGCAAAGAGAAGAGACGTTATATACCTTTGGAGAGATAGGGTAAGGTGATAATATAATTTTAAATGTGAGTGGAAAAAGGATGTAATGGTAGCAAAAAGTGTGAGCAAAAAGGTACATTGTAGGGTCCTAACATCCCCCCCAACTTAAAAGGTTGCATGTCCTCAGACAACTTCAATCTGAATCAGAATCTGGATACCGACTCTGAGCGTGCAAGTTACTTAAGCAGTAGTTGTGGAAAGTGTTGTCTGTTAGAGCTTTGAATCCTTGAACGTGTTGTAGCCTTTGCCAAGATGTTGTTTTGGCCTTCTTGGGCAACCTATGTTGAACTTGATATTTTTCTGCTAGCATCCACAGAATAGGGAAATGAAACTGATAACCTATCCAACTTTCAGCACATTGCTGAACACATTTGATGTAGCTAGGTACCCTGGAAATTGTTGTCTCAAGATTAGTGGCGCTAAAGGGATTGTATTCCTATCTTTTCCCAGTAGATTTTTGCCAAAACATGTTATTTTATTGTAGGGCAATAATCTCTATGGATTTAATGAAATGTTGACAATCCTGAAGCACTGTTGTCTGTAGTTGCCGAATGTGTTGATTCATCCCTGGTTTCTTCAAAAACTGATAATACTCTGTAACAAAGGTGGCAGCATTTTGTGGTTCTGGTTGTATCCAGAGAAGGCGGTTATCCTCATTATGCGTGGCAGCTAGGAAGTCATCCTGCCATATAATCTGATTGTTAAGGAAGGAGGTGAGTGCCCAAATCTAGATGTTACCGACAAGAGGGTTAAGGTTAAGCTGTCGGTTCTCAGGGATGGCCTCATTATGAAAATATACCTCACAAAGGAGGTGTTGATCCATAGCAGAGGCTTCTGCAAAAGTTTTAACAAAATATGTTGGATTTAACACTGCATGGGGTCTACCTTCTTTGATTGATTTAATCTGAAAAAATGTAAGTTGTTCCATGAGGAACATAGAGTAATTGTAGGATGGTTTCCTTGCAGCCAAAAACTTTTGTGCTAATTCAAACATCATGAGCAATTTTCCTTTTAGCTCTTTATTCTGTTTCTTATGGGCACGGGATTCCTGACGTGTTTGCTCCAAATCTTCCCAGTTTGAATAGATATGGTTTAGCCAGAGTAGTTTGTGTTCCTGCGGGCTTTTGTCCTGTGTAACAACAGACTCTTTTTTCCATTTTTCCATTATTTCCTGCTCATCCCATGGTTGAGTTTGTGTTTCATCATTGCAAGTGGTAGGTTGAGGTAGGGTCTGAGTGGCTTGTTCCACAAAGGTGTGGGTATTGATCTGGCTAGGAGGGGCAAATTCATCAATAGGAAATGTTTGTACAACTTTATTAACAAAAACAGGGGCTTCAGATTTGACAATTGTTGTAGGCCAGGGTTCAATTTTAATTTTGGAAGGTCCTGTTGGTTCTTGTGTAACAACAAGGTTTTCTTCTTTGACTACAAAATTTGTAGGTGTAGGGGAAGCTCCTGGCATTGGAATTTGAATTACTTTGTAGCCTTCTTGATAATAGATGTCCCCACATTGACTGCACATACTTCCTACATAGATTCTCTATTGTATTTTCCTCTGTCGTGGTGGCTATACAAGCTAGGGTGTATAATTTAAGTTCTTTCTCATAGGATTCCCTTACCATGACTAGCTCTTGCTTTTAGGCTTCCAGTTCAGACCTTAGGAACTCATTTTCTTATAAGACAGAGGCCATTGTTGGTTCTGGAAGAGGGATGACTGGTTCTTGTGTAACAGTCACAACCACACTAGTTGGTTCTTTTGGGGCAGCTACAGGATCGACAGCTGATTCTTGTATTTCAGCTTCTTAATGTAGAGAAAGTAATGTTGCAGCACCATGGGCATCTGATTCCTATATCTTGGTAAGAATATCAGTAGTTGGTTCTTGTGTTTCAGCTGTAGCTGGTTCTTGTGTGACAACTATAGCTAGTTCTTGTGTTTCAGCTACTGAATGAGTAGTTGGTTCTTGTGTTTCAGCTACTAAATGAGTAGTTGGTTCTTGTGTTTCAGCTACTAAATGAGTAGCTGGTTCTTGTGTTTCAGCTACTGAATGAGTAGTTGGTTCTTGTGTTTTGGCTACTTGATGAGTAGTTGGTTCTTATGTTTCAGCTACTTGATGAGTAGCTGGTTCTTGTGTTTCATCAACTTGATGAGTAGTTGGTTCTTGTGTTTCAGCTACTTGATTTGAAAAGGATGATGTCGCAACACACTGGGCCTCTAGTTCTTGTGTTTCAGTGCCTGTGGGTGGAATAGCTAAAAATTCTAGAATTTGGGAGGTTGGAGGTGTACGGGGTTTTAACCGGATGGGTTGGGGATTTAGGGCAGTGGAAGTAGTGGTTGTTCTTGTTGAGGTCCTTGTTCATTTTCTTTGTAAAAAGGGTGGAAAGAAAAGAATTTTCTTTCGTTTGCATGGGGGTTTTTCCTCAGTGATGGGACAAGGAGAGTTGTCTGGTTCAAAATCATCACTAAGGATATGAACGGTAGGAGTGGATGATTCTGGTAAGATGTGGGGTGGGCTTGGTATGGTAGGAAGGTTAATTGGATTAATTGGGTCTGTAGGCGGATTGTTAGGTGCTTTCGGAGGGTCTGGAGGGTTTTTTGGTTGTTGTTCTTGAAGATTTTCAGGATATTCAACAACTTCTTAGGGGTCTATGGGTGGGTTTTTTAGGGGAGGGTTTTGTTGGGAAAAACCCTTTTGGATAAGTATTTGAGAGAGACAGTGATGGGTGAGGGAAAGGGAGGGATTTTTAGCCTTTTTACAGTAGTGTGGCATATTTTTAAGACATCCAAGCAGATAATAAGGAATCTTCACCAATATAGCATGTCGTAAATGAGACAACAGGACAAAATCGTACTGGTAGACTACCTGGTATCAGCCTTCATAGGTAAGGTAGTTCTTGACAAACTCTGCAACTTTCGGCCATGGAGGCGGCAACGAGCTAAGTCGGACACCCCGACCTTTAGGTTCAATTTGTTCCCCTGGAAAGAGGAAATCTTGCTGGGCATTAAGGATGATATGTTTGCGGCTGAACCAGTGAATGCCAATGACAGGGAGACCCAAGACCTATTCTATATCCTCCTCTGTAACTAGAATCCAAACCCCTTGAACAATGGAATGATCTTCCTTAAGATTTTGAGCGAATCGAAGAACCTGTTGTTGATCAAATCCCTAGAGCCTCTGAAAATAACCGAGCCATCCTGCCTGCAGAAACATTTGATAGACTTCTGGATACAGTTCTAACGGGGTTGTCGTGGCAGGTTTGTATCGTATAATAGGGCCTCCCATAGCTAACAACTCAGGAAAATTCACCATCAGAGAGTCAAGTAACCACTTCTGTGCAGAGTAAGTTTTTCGGGTGAAGGCATGCAATTGGTGGTAAAACAACGGAATGATGGTAAAAAGAGAATGACGGTGGTCGGTTCATGTGAAATGATGGTATCATATTTCGATATTTCCCCCCCCTCCCCCCTCAATTATGGAAGAAATAATGATTTTACATGAGTGGTAATTATGAGTTGGGATCTTCTCATTAACTATAGTTCAATTGTATTTACATATAAAGTTTACATACCTCTTCTTTACCTTTTGATTCATACTTCAAATAGAATATAGTGCATGTCCATAATAATTTTTTAGTGGACATGGTGGATACTTTTGATTTGTTAGAGAAATTGTACCAAGGATTTGTTTAGTGGAAGGACAAAATGTAGTATGAGAGCAAAAAAGCTTATTGATAGAGAATGATGAAAAGTTGGTGTTTCAACAATAGGGAAAGAATAGATAAATGTTTGTTGAAGGGTGATGTTGTAGAATACTGTTGAGGAAATGGTGTTTTTGATCCAAGTGGATATCGGTGGCCACCCACCTTTTCCAACTGGCTCAAAACAACTTTCTGACAATTTTGGCAATTTACTATTTTTAGCAGGTTTTAACTTCCGAGGCCATTTTGAGGGCCTAAATGAAGGTTTTTCTAGATAAAGGTTCTCAATGATAGCTGAATGAATGATTCAGTCCCCAAAATGAATCTCATCGATGATACCTTTCCAACGAGCTATCACACGCCTAAAACAAAGATCGTATGAAAAAGTTACGACCCCAGGAAGTTGATGCACCAACTTACCCAAACGGGGCCCACGTGACTTTTGGCGCTTCATCTCCTAGGGTTAGGTTTTTGGATTTCTAGGGTTTTTGGCATTCCGATTTATTGTAAAAATTCCTTGAGAGCCTCATTGTAACCATCTTCTTGCGAATGCAAGTAGCCGTCACATCTCTTCTCAGAGATAAGCTGCCACCATTCTAGTGAGTCTTTCACTCTGTATTTTTACAGTCTCTGTACATTTCTGTGATTAATAGAAATCGTGTATTACTGTATATCTGTGTTTATGGTTGCATATCTGATACATTTCTATTATATTATTGAATATCTACAATATCTCTGTGCAATTATTTATTACATCTCCGCTCTCATTTCGTGTCGAAAATAATCTGGATCAGTTTCAGTCATAGAAAGAAGGGCGAAAAATTGTTGAACGGAGGTGTTTCGGCAATGGGAAAATGTGAAAAATTGTTGAACAATGGTGTTTCAGCAATGGGGAAAAATGTGAAAAATTGTTGAACAATGGTGTTTCAGCAATGGGAAAAAAAAATGTGAAAAATTGTTGAACAGTGGTGTTTCAGCATTGGAAAAAGAAAGGCGAGAAATTGTGGAACAGTGGTGTTTCGACAATGGGGGAAAAGGAAAAAAGTTGTTGAACAATGGTGTTTCGACAATGGGAGAAAAATGTGAAAAATTGCAGAACAATGGTGTTTCGGCAATGGGAAAAGGCAAAAAGTTGCTGAACAGTGGTGTTTCAGCAATGGGAGAAAAATCTGAAAAATTGCGGAACAGTGGTGTTTCGGCAATGGGAAAAGAGCAAAAAGTTGTTGAACAATGGTGTTTCAACAATGGGAAAGCTTGGCTCTTCTTGAAGTAAGATCGTCCTTTCTTAGTAGGCCTTTTCTTTGATCGATAATCTACAAAAATCAATTGTAACATGCTATTTCTTGACAGGGATTATTAGTAAACAAAATCTAATCTAATACTAAAGAAATTAAATTAAAAAGAATTAATTGCAATGAGGGGTAGGAGGTCCCTCTAAAAAGAGGTAATGAGAGTCTTCCACACACGTGGCCTTAAAATCTTCTTTGGAAATAGGGCACTGGTACAGACGGAGCCGATGACCATTTACAAGTAACGGTGTTTTAGAGTCATTGATTGTGAGGAGCCTTACTGTTCCATTGGGGAAAACAGTTTCCACTTCATAAGGTCCAAGCCATCTTGTACGTAGTTTCCCTTGAAATTCTTTAAACCGAGAATCATATAGTAGGGACCAATTACCTTTTTGGAATTTCTTATGCTTGATAGTTTTGTCATGCCATTTTGATCTTTGATGTTGAATCATAGTTGTCTGATGAATGGCATCTAGTCTTTTTTCATCCAGTTCATTAAGCTACTGCAACCTGGCTATTTGTGCATCAGTCAAATCAAGGTTGACACCTAAATCATTCCTTAAGGTTTTGATTTCAAATTCCACAGGAAAGAAGACACTTTTTCCATAAACTAATTCATAGGGAGAGAATCCTGTAGTATTTCTCCATGTAGTTCTGTAGGCCCATAATGCTTCAGGGAGCCTGTGAGACCCGTCCTTTCTATTTTCCTTCACTATTTTTGTGAGAATGGATTCTATTACTTTATTTGTGCTTTCCACCTGTCCATTGGCTTGGGGGTGGTATGGTGTAGTCATTCTATGATGAATATGATATTTTTGAAGGGTGGCTTTAAAACCGTGAGAAGTGAAAGGAGGTCCCCCATCTGTAACTAATTCTCTTGGCACTCCAAATCCAATGAAGATGTCTTCAAATAGGAAATATAGAACTGCTTCTTTAGTTGCTCTATGGAGTTCTTTAGCTTCCACCCATTTGGTCATATAATCTGTGCAGACCACTATGTAAACTTTTTGATTGGATGGGGAGTTAATGGGTCCTACAAAGTCTAAGGCCCATCTTTCGAATGGTTCAAGTACTATCTGGGGGTTTAATGGCATTTCATCTCTATGATTAGGTTGGCCCATTCTTTGACAGCTATCACAGGCCTGAACATATTTCTTTGCATCTTTAAAAAGTGAGGGCCAATAATACCCCATCCTGAGAATTTTATGTGTTGTTCTTTTATCAGCAAAAT
The DNA here is from genome assembly GCA_009831015.1 of Picea engelmannii. Lineage (NCBI taxonomy): Eukaryota > Viridiplantae > Streptophyta > Pinopsida > Pinales > Pinaceae > Picea > Picea engelmannii. Next base: position 552,329 of record ML777506.1, read on the forward strand.
GCCCTCCACAAGGGCCATCATGACAAGATTTTAGTAGATCATAAACCTCATCTTCTCTAATGCACCTTTGGATTTCTTGATCAAGTCCTATGTGGAAAAGACACCCACTTATCCAAATATACCGAGCACTTTGTTGAATGATTCTTATTTTCTTCCTGTGGGATAGGTGTGGTGGTAACTTCCCTTCAACCAAGTAGTTAGCGATGTATGCATACCAAGGTGAGTGAGAATATACTACAAATAGATATTCATCAGGAAAGGAATCATCTACTGGGGTATCATCATCAGGTGTTAACTGAGAAAGGAAATCAACAACTACATTTTTTTTTCCTGGTCTATCTACAATTGTAATATCAAATTCTTGCAATAATAGTAACCATCTGGTGACTCGAGCATTTGTAATAGGTTTGTTCATTAGATATTTGATAACTGAGTGATCAGTATGGACAAGAGTAGAGTAGTCAGTGATGTAATGTCGAAATTTATTAATAGCATAGATAACTGCTAAGAATTCCTTTTCAGTAACTGTATAGTTCAGTTCAGCAGAAGTCATATTCTTGCTAATGAAGTAAATAGCACAAGGGAGGTGATTTTCCTCTTGTCCCAAGACACCTCCTATTGCAGTATCTGAAGCATCAGAGGATATATGAAAGGGAAGTGTCCAATCAGGTTCTCTAAGAATAGGAGTTGTAGATAACTGATGTTTAAGTGTATTAAATGCTTCCTGGAAAGAATTAGTCCATTTGAATTCGACATTTTTCATCAGTAACACAAACAGGGGAGAAGCTATTTTGGAAATTTTTTTGATAAATCTTCTGTAGTATCCAACATGTCCTAGAAAACTTCTTACCTCTTTTTGGGTTTTGGGAATAGGAATATTTTTAATGACTTGTATCTTGGATGGATCCACCTGAATTCCTTGAGATGAAATAAAATGTCCAAGTACTATTCCTTCACTCATCATCATATGACATTTTTTTGTACTTAAGGAGAGGTGGGCTTATATACATCGTTTAAGTACTTTCTCAAGGTTTTGTAGTGCTTCTTGAAAAGAAACACCATAAGGGGTAAAATCGTCCATAAAAATTTCCATAGAGTCATTAAGCATATCAGAAAAGATTCCTATAACTGCTCTTTGAAAGGTTGTGGGTGCATTACATAGTCCAAATGGGAGGACTCTATAGGAAAAAGTTCCCCAAGGGCTAGTAAAAGTGGTCTT
>ML777506.1:553597-563826 GCA_009831015.1 Picea engelmannii
TTTGATCTGATTATACCCACTGAAACCATCTAAAAAGGAGAAAAAATTCTTCCCTGACAAACTATCTAACACCTGATCAATGAATGGTAATGGAAAGTGATCTTTTTGAGTGGCTTTATTTAAGGCTCTATAGTCCACACATAATCTCCATTTCCTGTTTTTCTTAGGAACTATTACCAATAGGGAAACCCATTCACTGTTCGATATAGGATATATAAACCCTTCATTGAGCAACTTTTGAAGTTCTTTTTTAAGGATTTCTCTTAAATTAGGGTTCATTTGTCATTGAGATTGGCAAATTGGTCGACAATCTTCCTTGATATATATGCGATGAGTACATAATTCAGGAGAGATTCCTTTCATATCTGTATAGTCCCATGTGAATGCTTCTTTATGTTCAAGAAGTAACTTCATTAATTGTTGTGTTTCAGCATCTGTCAGGTTGGGGTTTATGTTCAGTATTTTGCCAGGTTCAATTTCTACTAGTATACATTTAGAAGAGATGGTGGCTGATGTTTGAGATGGGTTTTCAGAGTTAAGGTTTTCCTGATTATTTGACTCCAAAAGTGCAGCTAGTTGGTTATGAGTTTCTGGAGTCACAGAGGAGGGTTCACAAATAAAATTATTAATTACTTCATCCTCAGTGGCATCTTTAAGGCTTAAGGCTTGTCCAATAGTCAAGATGGGTTGAGTAATTTGATCATCAAAGTCTACCCATACAGAATTATCATTATTAATCAAGGGTGTAGCGTGAGGGTAGAGGGTAATTTGTTTGGTCTCGTAACCGTTGGAAATTGTCATTGATCCTGATCTACAGCTAATAAAAGTGTCTGTTGTGGCTAGCCAAGGCCTGCCCAAAATTAGAGGGTGGCCCCCCAACTTTGTTTTGGGTTGTAATACCACAAAGTTAGCTGGATAATTCCAGGATTCTACTGAGATAATTAGGTCTTCAATGACTCCCTCTGGTTTTATTGTAGAACGGTCAGCTAATTCTAGGATGGTTGGGGTGTCTCTAATTTCATTCTGTAGTTGTAACAATTGTGAGGTTTCCAGAGTCATAATATTGATAGCAGTGCCTAAGTCTACCAAGACTCGAGGGATTATTGTTTTTACAATTTGTACTGAGATGGTAGGGTGGCCAGGATCACCATATTTAACTGGGGGAACTTTACCTGACATTAGTGCAGACAAGTCACCCATGACATGAACTGTGAGGGGATCCTTAATTTTCCTACCAGGTTTCTTAACACAAATGTCTCGCATAGTCCTGGCATAAATTGGTACATCTCGAAGTGCTTGTAATAGAGATATTTTGACATAAAGATTTTGTAATTCCCCTAGAATATTGAAAGCTGGTGGCTCGGGCATTTTAGTCAAAGTTAAACGCTCAGGAAATGGTGGTTTTGTTGTTTCAGCAACAGTGTTAGAGGATGATTGTACCTCTTTAGGTACATCATGCTCTTTTGTTTCCTCTTTATCAGAAGAGGTAACATCAGCTATGATAGGTTCTACTATTATCCCAGATCATAAATGAATATCATTGCATTACGCAGGGAGAAGAGAAAATGTAGGTTGGTTATGGATATCAATGCACTGCACAACTTTATTATTGGGGTTAGGGTTAGGTTGTACAGGTAGTTGGGGCCTCATTATTTGATTGTTTGGTGGAGTACCTGATGGTAAGGAGAGTGGTTGCAGAAATTGTGATTGAGGTAATTGATTTGGGAACGGGGTTTGTTTTCCTCTCCAATTTGGATTCCATTGGTTAAGATAGGGTTGTTGTTGTGGAGGACAAGGAGTCCACATTGACGGATCAACAAAGGGTGGGTTAGTTTGTTGCATGGGTGGGTAATTCATTTGATTTAGGTATTGCATTTGATTAGAGGGAGGGTAATTCACTTGATTAAAAGAAGGATAGTTATTCCAATGATTAGAATATGTAAATGGCATGTTAGGATTCATACCTTGTCCCCGTGGTTTCCATTGCCTTCTCTGTGTCAACAGATAGACAACTTCAAATTCTTCATCAGTTGGTTGTAATGTTGCCTTGATTCCTGGTAAAGAAGGGCATTGTTGAGTTTCATGATATTTATCACAGATGGTGCAGATTGGATTTTTGTTCAATGGGCATTCCCTTCATGGGTGCTTGTCTTTGCATTTAGAACAAAAGATGGACAGAGCTGCTTCTGCTTCGAATTGCTTCTTTTGAATCTACAGGGTATCAATTTGTGAGGCAAAAGAGCTTAACATTTCAGTTTTAAAACCTTCAAGTAAATTACCTATTTCGGCTCTTGTTGCTCCCCCACTGGCTGATTTTTGAACTCTTGAAAATGTGGTATCCCTGTTATTTGATCTATTCCTTGAAGCTCCTCTTGAACATCTTTTACATAGGTTAACAAATTTATCGTATGATTCTTTAGATATGTCCCCTTTTCCAAGCATATTCAGCATATCTAGACATTCATCCCTTACTCCTTTTACTAATATTGTTTTAAGAATATCTTTACTTACATCGGGGTGACTAGATCTTTGTATATTATACTATAGCCTTTCTACAAAGTCCTCCAAATTTTCATCCTCTTTTTGTATCATCTTGAATAGTTCTTCCCTTTTTTCTCTTGTTTGGAAATAGTCCTGGTATTTATGTAGGAATTTATGTTTCATCTGATCCCATGTTGTGATTACATGGCCTCCAAGACTCATGAACCATCTTAGTGCATTTCCTTTCAATGTTGCTGGAAATAGCTTTAATTTTTTAGCATTGGAAATGTAATCATAACTTCTGCATAATATGTCAAACTCAAGAAGGAATTCATCAGGATCTTCTGAAGATAAACCATGAAAGTTAGGTAGCCCTGAGAGTGGAATGTTCTTCATGGGAGATACCCCTCTAGGAATATCACCAATAGGAAATCATAAAGTGGAAAAAGAGTTTTCATCATTTACCTCTCTTTCAGGACCTGCCTGTTCTTCATGATGCAATTCTTCATTATACTCATCCATGTTTTCTTTTGTTTGCTCCCCTGCTACGCTTGCTCTGTCCTCAATGTTTCTTATTGGTTTCTCAACTGTCTCAGGACTCCAAACCTATTTCCATGTTTCAAAGTTTGCTTAAAAGGAAGGTTGGTACTTTGGTTTCCGAGAGTTTGGTCGTTGAGGAGCAGCAAATTTAGATTTCGATATAATCTCGTCAATATAAGTCTTTCTTACTCCCCTTCCTCTACCCCTGCCACCTATAGGGTCAGTTTATTTGGGGTCTCCACATCCTCTCATGCAATATTTATATCTGAAAGAACATAAGTTCTTTTGAAATCTATAATTACCTTCCTCTACAATGACGCCAAAATGTTGGTCACTATAATTGCTTATTTAACTAAACAATCAAGTGGTACATAAATTGTCAACCCAGGGAAGTTTGTTTATTTCAAAGGTAATCACACACTGTATATTCTCAATCTCAAAATAAATCTAGAGTTGTAGTAAAAATACATTAATCACACCTTGCCTTGAACAAACTGAAGTTCTAACTTGAATTACAGGAAAGCAACCTACCTATTGTAGAGTTCAAAGTTTAAAGAAATAATTGTCCGAATAATCCTGGATTACATTAAGAAATAACAACCTAGGAAAGAAATCTTTCAAGATACTGCAAAAGGAAAGACTAGCTATTCTGTAACAGAGAACATGACCCTATTCCCCAAGAAGGAATCTTCAACACCTGTTTCCGATCATCACACTTTCATGAACTCGTTACTAATTGAAATGATTGACACACACTGAAGGCTAACTACCTCTTAACAGAGAACATGACCCTATTCCCCAAGTAGGAATATTCAACACCTGTCCCTGATTATCATGCTTTCATAAATTCACCAAATAGGATTGCTAACTAGAATGATTAACAGTTACCCAAGCATGAATCATATGAAAACAATGTAACAATCAATAAAGCATAGTTTCAGCAAGACAGAGTTCAGTAAAGTAGTGTTTCAGCAAAACATAATTTAATCAAGGCATGAACAGAAATAACACTAACACACTATAGAGCTAATGGGTGAATCTTGTGAAGAAGGTGGGCCCTCCCTTCTCACAAGATTCCCCTAAAACGAAAGGAACTAGAAATAAATGCTCAGAACAATATTTTATTCATCTGTCAACTGTATCATGTTACAATGTCTGAAGTAAACACGTCCTTCTCTGTAAATCCTTTCTTAGACAAAAAGAAGGTCCTCTCTAATGATGATTTCCTCTTATTTAAAGAGGAGAATCCTCTCGATACAATTTGATCATCAAATTACATGTGTACATATGAATCCTATTCTTAGTCAGATCTATTCTTTATACTGGAATAGGATATCCTAATTTCCCATAACAGAATGCTATTACAATAGTTGAAAAGGTGTTGAGTGAGGTGTTGTTGTTGCCGCTGGAGTAACAACTTCTTTATTTATCTTCTTGTTACTGTTGTTGTATGTTGTTTTAGCATCTCAAATCGCGGGTTGTTTCAGCAATGGGATTTGCGTTCTGATTGTTTCAACAACGTGGTCTCATGCAACAACGATGGTTAATTCTAGATCAAGGTGCAGCTGTTGTGGTCAGTGTAACAACTTTGTGTGAATTGTTGTTCAAAATCGTAGACCACGGAGAGTGTAACAACTTCTTCTTGTGTGAGTTTTTGTTTCAGCATTGTAGACCACGGAGAGTGTAACAGCTTCTTCTTGTGTGAGTTGTTGTTTCAACATCGTAGACCACAGACTATTTCAGCCATGGGGTTTGTGTGCTTTGACTGTTTCAGCAACGGGCCTTTAAACAACAATGCTAATCTGTAGTTTGAACTATTTTAGCACTTATATATTTCTGATCAATGGTTAAGTACGAGAGTAATGTAAAATTATATGCAAAATAGATTAAACATATAGCAAAGAGAAGAGACATTATATACCTTTGGAGAGATAGGGTAAGGTGATAATATAAGTTTAAATGTGAGTGGAAAAAGGATGTAATGGTAGAAAAAAGTGTGAGAAAAAATGTACATTGTAGGGTCCTAACATACGGGACCTGCGAGAATGCATGATTATCACAGGTGGCCTCAAAGGAACCTACGAGAATCTTTCATTGTGCTAAAAGGGAACCTGCGAGGGCCAAAAAATGAAATTTAACTTTGATTTTTGCTCAATGAAAAATATGCCAAGGTTTGAAATGAGTTGTTGACTCTCTTCTTATGGTTCTTGTGCAAGCATTTGACCGTCACAATGATGGAGTGGCACGAAAGAGAGAATGAGGAAGATGATGCTATTGTCGAGAATGACCTGGGTACCATTGCTGCCTTTTGAGACTGTGGACTCTTGAAATTCTTCCGGATTCTAGGCATGAGGGCCCAAATCAGATTGTTGGAGTACCTAGTGCATATGTGGGATGTGGACCCAGTTGTTTCATGTGGGAGTCCACACCTTGACCCTAGATATCGAGGATATCTACTTTCTGATAGGGTTATCATGGTGTGGGTACCATGCTAGTTTAACCGGTAGCCGAGGTGGTAGACTCCCTATGAGTGAGTATTGTCACCAGTACTGTGTCCCAAAGGCAGAAAGAAGCAAAGGCAAGGTGGTTATTTGGGGGGTCCAATATTTGACCCTATGAACCATATTGTTCACCATAGCATGCATGGCTAGGAGCATAGCTCTGCAGATGGATCTCTAGAGCTACTTCCAATATGCCATAGAGTGCACAGAGCCATGATTCTTCAACTAGTCAGATGTAGTTCTCCGTAGTATGAAGAGGCAGTTGACAAAATGTAGGAAGGGTGACCTGAAGAAATTCGGGTACGGATCACTTTTGGTGTCCTTATTTCTTGAGAGGGTTCCATTGTTGAGATTACAGGTTGAGTGGGGTTTACCGGCCCCGCAGGATCCAAGGATGTTGAGGTGGTGCAACCTCATGGCCCGACATGTAGCTGGGCCTATCATCAGGTACAACAATTCATTCTTCGACTAGTTGTGGTCATAGATGTTGATGGTTGATGACTACGCCTATGTTGGATTGGAATTCTGAGGGGATCCAGATTTAGCCCTACCTAGGGATGCTCAGTGGGGTGACCTAGGTAAGAAGTACACATTTTGTTCTTTTAAATGTTTTTGTAATTTTTATCATATAAGATGTTTTTATGTTTTTCCAAGAACTGATCAAAAAACTCTTTTCAATGGCATAGATGTGGGGCCATAGCGACCTCTAGGAACATATCCTATTCATCGACGAGGAGAGGCAGATCCAGTGGCACGATGGGATGCTGAAGACTATGAGGCAGTGGAGAAAAACTTAGAGGGGTTGACTGCTGACATTCCGGACATGACTATCAGAGAGATACCTCGGCGTTATTAGCGCCATACTGTGGGCATGTCAGAGTCTATTGGCTGACTACTTCGTAGGGTTTCTTGGGAAGTCATGTGTTATCATGAATGTCAACCATGACGCTACTTTGTAGAATCTATGAGCTTCAAATTTTGAAATTTTGGTCCTTGGATAGAAACTTTTTGTAAAAACTTTTGATCGTTATATACATATATACGACTTCTACCAGCTTATCTTGTGTTGTGTGATACATGTGATTTCATTGGTTTATAAATGGCCCAAATGTCTATCTAATACATAATTAGCTAATGCATCAGTTAATGTATTTAGACATCTAGGAATATGTTGATACTCAATATAATCAAAATAACGTTCCAAGAGGCGAATTCGTAAATATACCTGTAATAAATGAGGACTTTGGATTGCATATACATTACTTAACTGTAGTACTACTAGCTACGAATCAATTCGTACGACCAAGTGACAGATACCTATCTAAATAGCATCAATCGATAACTTGATAACAACGCTATACTTTGCAATATTCTTGGTCGCATGACCGAGACACACACCTCGTAGAGTGATAAGTTCGTTTGTAGGGGTGTAAATTGCCCAAGCAGCAGAAGAAAGGTTCTGAGTACTATGGCTAGCACCATCAGTGAAGCCAATGTGGGGTAGCAAAGACTTCGACATCTGGAAACCAAACACAATGCATCATAAGGGCAGAGACCAGATAATGAAAATCATACTATAGTAACACACAAGAAGTATGATATAATAAAATACAAGTACTCATGCACAGGTGATATTAGGCATAGTACTTCTTTAAGTACAACCCATTTCTGGGTTCACTCAAAGGGATACTGTCATAATCTACTAGTTCATAATCTCCTTTCTCCAAAACTCATCTAATGATATAAGGACCTTGCCGCATAGCTTCAAATTTTCCATCCCCTAGCACATACCGAACTTGTTCATAAAGGAGAACCAAATCACCTTCGGAGAAAACGCAAGGCTTGACATGTTTGTCATATTGGGCTTTGATGCGTTTCTTCTGGGCTTCTATGACTAGGGTGGCGTCGCATCAAGTTTCATCTAATCGCATGAGATACAACAGATGTTCTTCTTCGGTAGAAGTGTTTGGTAGGAGTTTGAAGGCTAGTTTTAGGGAGGGTATCTCACATTCAATTGACAGGATGGCTTCTAGACCATAGACTAACCGGAATGGTGTAAACCTGGTAGCAGACTTAAAGGACGTCCGGTAAGCCCACAATGTTGAAAACAACATTGTGTGCCAACTTGTTTTTTGAATCCCTATCATTCGTTGAAGCATGGTTATGAGAACTTTGTTAATTGCTTCGACTTGGCCGTTGGCTTGTGGGTAATAGGGCGTTGAGTTTTCATGGAAAAGACCCAAATTTTCAGTGAGTTCGGACATCATGAAGTTTCTAAAGTGGCTACCATGATCAGTGACGATAGCCTGAGGAACACCAAAATGAGTTATGATGTGATTGAATATGAATAATGTTGTGGTCTTTTCGGTGTTGTCAGATGTCAGCATCGCCTCAGCCCATTTCGTAAAATAGTCTATGGCTACAATAATGTATCCATGCCCCCTGGTCGAGTGAGGGTGACATGTCATGAAATCGATACCCCATTTCACAAAAGGACCGACGGAGACCACAGGGTGAAGAGGAGCGATATGTGATCATATTTTATGGTTGTAGGTCAGGAAAGCATGGCATTTTTGGACGACAATTGTACAATCGTTAAATAAAGAGGGCCAAAAATACCCAGCTCACAAGATCTTCTGGGCAGTGGCATACCCAGACATGTGACCACCACAGGCTCCAGAATGGCATTCATTTAGAGCTTTCTCGGCCTCGTCAAATGTGAGGCAGTGTCGAAAAAATGAGTCAATCCCACGACGATAAAGAGTATCACCGAGGATAATATACTGATGAGCTTGGTAGAATATTTGACGGCGATCAGTACTAGACAAATTGGGCCGAAAATTCTGGGTTTAGAGATATATGATGATATCTCTGTACTGTTATCTCCCAAAATAGCACTGCTAGGTTTTCAAATCTGAAGTGATAGAATGAGTCAAAAAATTTGTTTCTAAATTTTTTAGAGTACATTTGTTGGCCTATTTCTGGAATGTAAAATTGAAAAAATCGTTCCTTCAGGTCTTGGCTTTCAAATTTTGAAATTACAGTTTACGATGGTTAAGAGGGTCTTCAAAACGACTAATTAACCACCGAAGGCCGACCTTTTCGATGGATAAGAGGAACATGGCATAAATCTATTAACCACCGAAAAGCTTCTCACGTTCAAATTTAAAATCATCGTGTTCTCGCACGCGCCAAATGTTCATGTTTATCCAAAGGGTTGAGTTGTGATTTAATTTAAAGCCTATTCTCTTGAAATTTGCATGGAAAGGACGTGTGGAAGATTTGATTAATCCAACGCAGCATCACAAGGTGCTCATCATCAGTCTCGGTTTTTACTCCACCACAACATTGACCAGCTGTTAATATGAAAGATGCAAACACCGAAAATCAAGTGAGATGGTTTCTTAGGACTCTACACAGATCTGGAATGACTGCAAGAGAATATTTTGTGATTATGTTTCCATGGAATCCTATTCCTATATAGATCTTGGGGGCGATTGACGAAGAGGACAAAATCTTGAGGCAAGATCCTTTTTCAAACGACTTGTTGGAACTGTTGTATGCTCAGTTCAAGAGGATGAGCAAGAACAGATATAAAATGTTTGGAAGCAAAGGTGCAGCTTTGGAGGAACTTTCAAAGAAACTATTCTTGGAGGTTTATGAATTGCATCAAGCTAAGGAAACAACTACTTATTCTCGAACTTGGAGAGGGCACGTGAAGAACCTGTTGGGCTACGCATGTTCTGTTTACTATATCTACAAAATGCTAAAGTCTTTACAGAGCATTGAATTCAAAGAGTTTCCAGAGGGGGAAGTGGATCATCTACGAATGTTGTATTGTTTTTGTCTGATGGCCACTCTAAATCTAAAGCAAAACCACTTTTACTGCGGTTTCTTCTTCAATTCATCAGCACAATGGAATTTTCGTCCCATGCTTTGGAAGTCTCGGTTCTCCTTTCTCTATTTCGAGGCCAATTTCAATAAAAATCACCCAAAATTCTTCCAATGTATTAAAGCCGAAGATTTTTCGATCCATAGAGGGAAATGATGGTGCGACAACCATAGCAGTCGATGAAGACATTCCAATTGAAAATAGATATCCTGCATTTCCAACTGTCATTGATATCAATCAAATTCGGAATATTTTACCCCATAGATTTCCATTTTTACTTGTTGATCGAGTGGTGAAGTAAAAACCTGGTGTGTCAATTGTTACCATCAAGAATGTGACAATAAACGATAACTTTTTCCCTGGCCATTTCCCTGAGGGTCCAATAATGCCAGGAGTTCTTATGGTTGAGGCAATGGCACAGGTTGGAGGCTTTATGATGTTGCAACCTGAAGTGGGCGGTTCTATTAAGAATTTCTTTTTGCAGGAGTGGATAAGGTGAGGTTTACAAAACCTGTTGTAGCAGGAGACACATTGGTTATGCACATGAATTTGGTGAAGTATCCAGGGAATAGAAAGAATGTTAAGCATCCAGATGACCAGTCTCTGATGACTTATAGGGGACATGCTATCTTGTGTACTCTTATCCGCTACTACTTTTTCTCCATCCTTCAACACTGGGCAGAAATACATCTACACAGGATCCCATGATGGTTGTGTTTATGTTTAGGATGTGGTAACAGGAAAACTAGTCATGAAACTTAGCTATCATACTAAAACTGTGAGAGAATGCAGACCTACTGTGCAAACCTATCTTG